>PVJS01053710.1:0-13204 GCA_004027185.1 Glis glis
CTCACTAAGTAGAGAGAGAGAGAGAGAGGGAGAGAGAGAGAGAGAGAGAGAGAGAGCTGAGGCTGGCCACGAACCCAGATCCTCCGGTCTCCGCCTCCCAAAGTACTGGGATTACAATCATGCGCCACCACACCCAGCCTTCATTTTTTTATTTTCAAACAAGGTCTCACTAAGTTTCTGAGGCTGGCCTCAAAACTGCGATCCTCCTGCTTCAGTCTCCCAACTCCTGGGATTACAAACGTGTGCCACCATGCCCACCTTATAAAGAATTTTTGAGGGAACACAAATTTGGAGAGAGTAACTGAACTCACACTCAGGAATCTAGATAACATAAAATGGGCTTGATGTCAATTATCCTCGATCATAGCCCATGTACTCTCAAGAATTCACAGTGGGTCTTGCCGTCTCACTCCATTCTCCTCAGAGGAGGGCCTGCGAAATCTTGGTTGTGCAGTCAAGGACTGGTTCCATGCCCCGTGGTCTCTCTGGAATATCTACCTTTGGTTTCCAGAAGCCTGTCATTTGACACTGGGCGGTGTGTGCACCCATGCCCGCTCTCAGTGTGCTGTATTTGGGGTATGGATTTCTACAGGAGTCTCTCGACTACCCTTGCAGAATTCTAACCGTGAGCCTTTGTGGCTGCAGCTGACAGGAGGGCAGAACTCTGATGTGTCTACTGCCTTTAGAATCAGACTCCACCCCATGGTAGTGGGCAGGGGACAAAGAAGGGAACAGCCAGTGGGGACCAGCTGATGGGATGGTTAGCATCTGTTATGGTTTGAATACAGTTTGGAAACACTCATGTATTAGTAATGCAAAAATGTTCAGAGGTGAAATAGTTGAATCAGGGCTCCAACCTCAGCAGTGCATAAATCTACTGAAGGATTGATCATTTGAATGGATTTACTGGGTGGCAACTTAGGCCAGTGGGGTGTGGCTGGAGGAAGTGATCACTGGGGTTGTGGCCTCAGGGACTATATCTGTCCCTGGTCACTTCCTCCCTCTCTCTTTGCTTTCCAGCTACCAAGAGATTAGCTGCTGTCCTCTGCCACAGGCCATGCTGCCATGACATCTGCGTTGGAGCCGGCCAGCTATGAACTGAACCTGAGCCATGAGCCAAATAAACCTTTCCTCCTCTATGTGGTTCATGTCAGGTATTTTTAGCTATGGCAATGGAAAAGCAGACTAAAACAACACCATCTTATAAAGAAGACTTGCCTCCTGCTTAAAATTGGAATCTGAAACTGGTTCTACAATTTTATTTATTTATTTATTTATTTATTTATTTATTTATTTATTTTTGGTGGTACTGGAGATTGAGCCCAGGGGCATTCTGCCTCCAAGCTACACCCCCAGCCCTATTTTATTCTTTATTTTGAAACAGGGTCTCACTGGGTTGTGGACCTTACAACTTGCTGAGGCTGGCCTTGAGCCTGTGATCCTCCTGTCTCAGCCTCCCAAGTACTGGAATTACAAGCGTGCGCCACCACGCCTGGCAGGTTCTACAATTTTTGTAGCACGCAAACATCTCCACTTCAGGCATTTGAAATGATGATTATTTATTCACACCTTGCCCAGCATTGTCCTGTCTATGATTGCATGAAAAAAATGAGTTTTTCCTCATACTCTAGAAGATAGGATGATTAAAATTGAATAAGGCTACAATGGGGTATTGGAGTAATCCATTTTGAAGAACACCCTTTTTGAGAGTCAAATGAAAACGTGCAATGCCATTTTCCTCCATGTTGGAGAGATTCTATTCTGGAAAAGACGAGGCACAAGAATGGTTTCACCTCTCAGAAGCACTGGGGTGAATGAAAATTCTTCAAAGAAAAATGAGCACATCATTCCCTCCTTTATTCTATTCCTGCGCCAGAGCCAAAGGTTGAAGGGAAGAGGGCATTCAAGGGCACCAGTCTTCCTCCAGCTGGCGGAGGAAGGGGTGTGGGGTGCTGAGAGGAGAGGAGAACTTGAGGATACCGAAGTTGGAGGCAGCAACGTGAGAGTAAGATGCCCTGACCCAGCTGAGCTCAGAGAAGAAACAGGACGAACCACTGAAAGCCAAGTTCATTGTTCTCTTGTCTACTCAGTCAGAAGCTTGGATCCAGAACACCTTTTTTTGAGTCTACAAAATTCGTCTTGTGCCAGATCCCAACTCTCTCCACACTTTGCCACAAACCATTCATCTCTCTAGCAACAAAATACAGCAGCGAGACATGGCAACGACGCACAGATCTCCTACCAACCTCATCATTCACCCAGCGCATAGCTCGCTCCTAAACTCAAATTCAAAGACAACGCTCGTAATACTTTCTGAGAATTTCAAGGACAAAGGAGATTTAGTGGGAAAGCAGAGAATCTATCTGCTTGGGTTCTGAGAAGAACCCTGGCAGAGGAAAAAATTAATTTCTAGCAAAAATCTCAGTCCCCCAGAGGAGCAAAATTCACGATCTCTAACAAGTCACCCCAACGTAGCTCCCTGACTTGCTTATAATTGTGCCACTTACGGACTCAGGGGCATGTGGGCATGCAACGCCTGCCAGGAGGGACCAGCAGAGATTCTAGTTCAACCCCCTTTCTTTTCAAATAAGAAACCAGAGGTCCAGAGACAGCCAGTGACCTTCCTAAGATTCAATCCGGGGCTTCGAAATGCCTGAGCCAAAACTGGAACTCGGGCTCTTCCCACTGCGGAAAACTTGGCACTCCTGGAAGATGTTCCTCAGGCAGAGAAAGATTCGGTTGTCATTTGCAGAGGCTTTATCAAACTTGTGGATTTGAAGCAAGGTCAGGAATGAGCCAGGTCACAGTGTTTGGGCAAGCTGTTTGATCGATGTTTGCTGTTTCTGGGTAAGTCTTGCCTTTGGTCTACTTGTGAGGAATCGAATTAGCAAATCTACGTAGGAAAACACAGTTCATATGTATTCCGCTTAGTAAGTGCAAACGTGCACCAAAGTTCGTTGTTATCTGATGAACCGAATTATATTCTCATCTTTCACAGGAATCTGCGCAGTCTGGACGGCTTCCTTCAGGAGCTGTGGGGTGCAGTAAGTGGGGCTCGCACACTAACTTCACTGCCTTTCTAATCCTGTCGGCAGCTTTATGGGCGCAAGGCCTGTGCACATAATTTTCAACTTTTTCATAATTATTAACCATGTAGCCTCACAACATGCTCATTTGGAATAATAAATAAAGAAGGAAAGGTGCGCTTAGAAATTCGGTGAAACTCCGGGGGGGGGGGAAGAGGAAAAGGATTATTTTAATGGCTTTCGCATATTGGAATTTGCCGCGTTTTCTGAACAAATATTTATGGAAACATAATCAAGACCGTTTTCAAACTTCCTGCTTCCCCTTTTACGTTCCCTTCCGATGTCTTAATAAGTTTAACATTACATTCATTTTCCACTTCGGTTCTTATTTAAAAACCATGTGCGTGGATGTGAACCAAAAATCAGCTTACTAATGTTGAATTTCTGTGTTTGTGAGTTAAAGTAAAAATATTCACTGTTTCAGTAAAAACTATAAAATCCCATTTTTTCTGGATTTTAATTATGGAAATGTAAAGCAAGGCAAGGAAACTCTGGACAAATTACTCTATAATTTGAATTTTTTAGTAGTTACACTAAGCATATAAAAAAAATCTACACTAAGACCACAGGCTGACAAATATGAAATTTACAAAAGAGCCAAGCCTGGTGGTGCACACCTGTTATACCAGTGCTTGGGAGACTGAGACAGGAGGATCTCGGGTTTGAGGCTAGCCTCAGCAACTTAGCAAGACCTGTTTCAAAATAAAAAATAAAGGGCCGGGCGTGGTGGCGCACGCTTGTAATCCCAGTACTTTGGGAGGCAGAGACCAGAGGATCCGGGTTCGCGGCCAGCCTCAGCTCTCTCTCTCTCTCTCTCTCTCTCTCTCTACTTAGTGAGAGGCCCTCCGCAACTTCGAGAGACCCGGTTTCAAAATAAAGTATAAAAAATAGGGCCGGAGGTAGAACGCCCCTGGGTTCAATCCCCGGTACCGCAAAAAAAAATAAAATAAAAATAATAAAGTAGGGCTGGGGGTGTAGCTCAGAGATAAAATGCCCCTGGGTTCAGTCCCCAGTACCCCGCCCCCAAATTACAAAAGATAAATATTAAAAGTAGTATGAATCTAAGCCGGGCGTGGTGGCGCACGCTCATAATCTCAGTACTTGGGAGTCTGAGACAGGAGGGTCCGGGTTTGCAGCCAGCCTCAGCTACTTAGTGAGGCCTCCGCAACTTAGTGAGACCCTGTTTCAGAATAAAAAGTAGGACTGGGGGTGTAGCTCAGAGGCAAATGCCCCTGGGTTCAATCCCCAGTACCACAAAAAAAAAAAGTTCAGGAAGAAGGAATTAGCGGAAACTGAAGATGAAATGAGGAAGATGAAAAACACAGACGAGAAGCCCCATCGCACAGATGCGGTATGGTTACCCTCCACCTTCAACTTTATCTTCTCAGCTATTATGACAGTAAGTGACTATTGTGTTCTACACAGAAACCCTAACGTGAACGCCAGGCATGGTGGCGCACGCTTGTCATCCCAGTACTTGGGAGGCTGAGACAGGAGAATCCGGGTTTGCGGCCAGCCTCAGCTACTTAATGAGGCCCTCCGCAACTTAGTGAGACCCTGTTTCAAAATAAAGAATAAAAAATAGGGCTGGGGGTGTAGCCCAGAGGTAGAATGCCCCTGGGTTCCATCCCCAGTACCACAAAAAAAAAAAAAAACCACAGAGAAACCCTAACGTGATGGTTCTGTGACTGACGCGTCCGCAGTTGATCTGCTGGGCCCTGTAGTCAGTCCTAGAGAAACCCAGCTGAGCTGAGAAGAGGCCGGGCTCATGTGTTATCAACCCTGGGAACGTCCAGTCTGACTTGGCGACATTAGGTGGAACGACAACCTGATTGACAAGGTCAGCAACCAAGCCAAGGAACGCCGAGAAGTCTGACTTCTCGCACCAACCACTGAACTCATGGCCTCCCTTCACAAATACAAAAATGTGATGCAAGATACGCAGCCAGCCTGGTCCTTGGGGGCATTACCCCTGGAAAGGAATTTTGGGACCAGCTATACACAGAACATTTGTGTAGTCAGACAAATCGCCCTGTCTCAGGAACCTCTAGTTTCTCTAGATTTAATACTCTTCTTGTGTGGTTTCTATATTTTTTTGGCGGTACTGGGGATTGAACCCAGGGGCATTGTACCTCCGAGCTACACCGCCAGTCCTATTTTTTATTCTTTATTTTGAAACAGGATCTCGCTAAGTTGCGGAGGGCCTCACTGAGTAACTGAGGCTGGCCGCGAACCCGGATCCTCTGGTCTCAGCCTCCCAAGTACTGGGATTACAAGCGTGCACCGCCACACCCAGCATTGTGTGGTTTTTTAAATTGACCATCTCTATTGAGTACCCACACTTGGACTCTCCTCCTCCTGCTCCTCTGTGGGGACTATTTTGAGTCTTGGGATTTCATCATCTGTATCAATGGTTCTTGACCAGGGTGATTTTGCACCCTAGGGTACATTTGACAATGTCAACATCTGGAGATACTTTGGATGGTCGCAATGGTAGGGAGGGGTGCTGCTGGAATCTAGTGGGTAAAGAGCAGGGGTTCCCGTTTGGATCTGGAGTGTCCCCCAAAGTCTCATGTGTAGGGGGAAAGAGGCTAGGCAATGGTTGCATCACGCGGGCACTGACCTCATGAGTTGATGGTTGGAAGGATTACTAGGAGGTAGGTCACAGAGGATGCGCATGACCTGGAAGGGTTTATCTTTCCCCTCTGTTCCCTCTCTGCTTCCTGGCTGTCAGGAGCTGAGCAGCTTCCCTCTGCTATGCCCTTCCACCATGATGTTCTGCCTCACTGCAGGCCCAGAAAAATGAAATCAGACAACCACAGACTGAATCCTCTGAAACCAGGAGCCAGCACAATTCTTCCCTCCTCTCTGTTGTTCTCTCCAGCTATTTGATCACAGTGATGAGAAGCTGACGAGGGGTGCTGTCGAAAGTCTTCCATATCCAAAGCAGCCCCACAGCAGGAAATGAAATGGTCCAGTGTCCAGAGATAGACCTGGTGTTGAAAACCTCGAAGTGCACCACGCTGCACATCCAGCTGCACATCTGGCCTCCTCCATGAGCGATGGACGAGGTGGGAAGCTCCACGTGGACTTCCCCAGCAGCTGTCAAGAGCAGGCTAGATCACCACCTTCTTTCTTATCACCATGCAGATGGAATTCCAAGTCCAGACAAGATGCATTCTCCCACAAAATGACTGTAGATCGCACTTATTTTTTTTTTTTAGTTGTTTTAAGAGTTCCAAGGAGTGAGTCCTGGGCCATCCCAACAGGTGGAGGTTGAAGAGGTGAGGAACAAGCAAAGGAGGCTGAGAAAGGAGCCCGAGGGGTGGGAGGAGAGCCAGGGCCGTGATGTTCTGGAAGCCAGGGAGAGAAGGCATCTTATCAAGAAGGCAAGACCAGCAATGACAAACGGCCAGTGGGCGCCACCCCGAGGATCCACCAGGGCCATCAACCAGACCAGTTCCAAAACCAAGGGCAGAAGCCTAGTGGGGAGGAATCCACAGAGAACTGAGGTAAGAATCGGGGCGACACAGACAACTCTTTTAAGGAGGATGCCCAGTAAATCACATCCAGCATCCCTCCCCAGAGTTCTCTTTGCTTATGCTTTGGTTACAATGGAATATATTCTCTCCCCACCGATTGTGTCAGACTTAACTCCCATAGGCAGCATCTTTGGGTTGGCCTGACATGTTAACAGCTCTTTTCCAATTATAGCAAAAGAAAAGGGTTTTTTTGGTCTTGTTTCTGTTTTTTGTGGTACTGGGAATTAAACCCAGGGGCAGTCTACCTCTGAACTACACCCCCCCAGCCCTTTTTATTTTTTATTTTGAAACAGGGTCTGGCTAAGTTGCTGAGGATCTCAGTAAGTTGCTGAGGCTGGCCTCAAACCTGCAATTCTCCTGTCTCGGCTTCCCAAGGATTAAGGTTACAGTCATGCACCACTGCACCCAGCAAGGAAAGGTATTTTTTTAAAGAGGCATTTACAGATGGGGAGGGCCGGCTTTCCCAAAAGTCCTGACCTGGGTCATAAAATGTTCAAGTGTCCCCAAACTGCACCAGTGGTCAGCTACAGCTGAATCGGGTGTCGATCTGTTCCGACTGCTCCCCGACTCTTCTCCCTCCGCCCTCCCCCTTGGTTCTTTGTGTGTATGTGTGTATGTGTGTGTGTGTGTGTGTGTGATACTGGGAATTGAACCCAGAGGCATTTTACCTCCAAGCTACACCCCAGCCCTATTTTATTTTTTATTTGAAACAGGGTCTCACCAAGTTGCTGAGCATCTTGCAATGCCTTGAACCTGCGATTCTCCGGTCTCAGCCTCCCAAGCACTGGGATAGCAGGCCTGTACCACCACGCCCAGTGCGCCCCATTTCTTAAGTCTCCAGTCCCAGTGCTGACCTGGAAGCAGGCAGGACATGTGCCCAGGGAGAGCTCAGGGTGTGTGCCTCACGGTCAGCCAACAGTGTCCCCAGGTTCCGTCCCTCGGCCCGGACGGAAATGTGACAGGACATCAGGATCTCACCTGGCAGATGTGGTATGGTTTTTTCCCACCTAATTTTAAAACCAGGTTTGAATTCGAAACTCGTCCAAACTAAACAGTTCGCCGTCATCAGGTATTTCCCTTATGCCGCAAAAAGAATTCTCTCAGCAGACCTGTACGTGAGGAACCTAGAAACGTCTCGCGTCCGCCCCAGCAGGCAGCAGCGTTCCGACAGGCCAGGCGGCACCTTCAGGCCCCCGGGGACTTTCTCCGGTTATTCCGGAATGGAGCTGCTCTGAGACCTGCGGGTCCCCGTTAGAGTACAGAGCCAGGTATAGTGTTACAAGTGCAAAAATTAATCATAGCAATTAGGCGGGAAAGGGGGGGCCGGGGTCTCGGTTCCCGCAGTGGAGTTGGGTTACCACACACACGTGGTCCGGACAGTGCTGCAGGCGGGTTAGTGACGGCCACACTGAGACCTGGAGCCCTCACATCTTAATTTCCTTGGCAGTTTTTAAGTTCTAAGCTCCCATTATCTAAACGACAGCAGCAACAACAAAAATACTGTTGTGATTTGCATTTGGGGGTCCCTGGGTCCCCTCTACGCTGCATTTCTTAATGCAGATAATCTTACAATGATCTTTTGGGGTTATGTAAAATATACACGGGGCTCACAATATCCCGGTCCAAGATGCCTTAATCCTTTTACAATGTGGACAATGCTTTTGCCTAAGCACCTTCTCTCCTTTCATTTCTAGAGAGGCACAGGCTGTGTGACCAGGTGCTGAACTATTCAGGAAGTGCAAGAGAAATTCAGGGAGGGAAGAGGTCCCAGGAGCCCAGCGTGGAAACAACACTTTATGAAGAATGCAGGCCTGCAGCGAGCGGGAAGACGAGTGGGCTGTGGAGAGGTCCCTGGGAGGAGAGACAGGATGTAGGAGAACAGGGATGGAGCAATTACACACATCAGCAAAGCCCCTCCCCGGCCTCCCTGGAATAAACCTAGTAATCTAAGGGAGTGAGGGATCCATGCCGGGTGCAGCAGTCATCCCAGTACTCTGGAGGCTGAGATAGGAAGATTGCAGGTTCGCGGCCAGCCTCAGCAACTTAGTGAGACCCTCAGCAACTTAGTGAGACCCTGTGTCAGAACAAAAAATAAAAAGTGTTAGGTGTGTAGCTCAGAGGTAGAATGCCCTGGGTTCAATCCCCAGTACAAAAAAAAAAGAGTAAGGAATCTAGTTGGAAAATATACACAGAAGTAGTTAGCAATGTATTTCAGCATGAGGAGCAGTCATAAGAAGCATTGCGATGACAGGGCTGCCGTGAACCGAGGTGGGAAGGGGACGGAGACCCTTCCAAAAGGGGCCAAAGAGACCAGCGTGTGGAAGTCTAGTGGGGACGGAGGGAGGTCGGGGCCAGGTCAGGGAGCCTGAAGCCCGTCGGGGCTTGAATCTGACAAAGAAATAAGGAATCTGTGTTGCTCCTGGGCCAGGACTCGGCACGAGGGAGGCAGAGCTTGCTCTCCTAAGTGCACACTTCAAAGCGAACAGGATTCCTTCCATTCCAAGACACGTGACGTCCCCACAACCACACCGTCAGAAACGTAGAGCCGATGTAAAATGATGAGCTCAGGGCGTCGAGACCGGGCGCGTCCACAACACAGCTACCGGTGTCCTTGGCTTCGAGTCCCGCGTTCACTCAACTCTTGCTTATGCCTGTGAGGACGACGTGGACGCCGGGCTTCCGCAGGGGACCCCCTCTCTGTCTCCTGTTCACGTCCGTGCGCTGGGCAAGCGGCCTTCACAGACCAGATGAAGCTGATCAGGACAGAACAAAGAGGGAAGAGGCAACAGAAAAATCACCAGGACCCAGCGGCGGGGCCACTGAGGGGCGGCCGTTTTTACCTTCACGGGACCCTTCCTCCACACACAGAAAGAAAAAATACATATATCTTATTACTGCATCAGTATAAAGATGGGTATATTAATATTGCATCTTGGAACATTTTACCTGAATTTTTCCTTCATATTTTAAAAGAACTTAAAACCTTTTTTTTTTCCTGCGGTACTGGGGATTGAACCCAGGGGAGTTCTACCAATGAGCTACATCCCCAGCTCTATTTTTTATTCTTTATTTTGAAACAGGGTCTTGCTAAGTTGCGGAGGGCCTCACTAAGCAACCTGTGATCCTCCTGTTTCAGCCTCCCAAGTACTGGGATTACAAGCGCCCAGCTGAAGTGAAAACATTTTCATGAGCTTCTGAAATTACCACAGGCCCTGGGCATCGTGCCTGTGCTCCATGGGTAAGTCAGTCCCAGCTGGGGGAGGGAGGGAGAGGAAAGCATTACCTGATTGCAAAACTCCGGACAAGGGGGCCGGGAATGGCGACAGCAGCCCCTAAAAGTTTAGTGAAGAGGTTGGGAAGGAAATTAATTTAAAGAGGAAGATGATCATTTCGATTTTGAACTGGTGGAGCTTGAAATGACTAATAAACATCCAGGTGAAGGAGATGAGGGCATAATTTGAAATTATATACCTGAGTTCAAGCATCCTGGAAAACGACAGCGAAAAGGTATTATCAAAGACGATGGTGGGGGCCAGGTATGGCGCAGCGGTCAAGCCCCTGTCCCCTTGCCTGCCTGCGTAAGGTCCTGGGGTCCATTCCCAGCACTGCAGAAAAGGGAAGGAAAGGAGAGAAGAGAGAAAGAAAAGAGAACAAAGAAAAGCAAAGCAAAGAAAGAGAAGAAAAGAAGAAGAGAGAAGAGAAAAGAAGAAAAGAAAAGAAAAGAAAAGAAAAGAAAAGAAAAGAAAAGAAAAGAAAGAAAAGAAAAGAAAAGAAAAGAAAAGAAAAGAAAAGAAAAGAAAAGAAAAGAAAATTGACTTTTAGGGGGACCACAAAGGACAGCGATGTCCTCGAGTCAGCAGAGAGCAGAGGGGAGTCCGCAGGTACCATAGAAATGGCAGCTCCTTGTGCTCCTGGGGTCTTGACGGTGGTGTGGTCAGGATTGTATCTATTTTATTTTTGAAGTGGAATCCTAATTAGAACTGGCATAAACCGGCCACAGTGGCACATGCCTGTAATCCCAGTTCTTGGGAGGCTAAGACAGGAGGATCACAGATTCAAGGCCATCCTCAGCAATTTAGGGAGACACTTAGCACCTTAGTGTGACCCTATTTCAAAATTTAAAAAAAAAAATTTTAAAGGGCTGGGGGTGTAGCTCAGGAATGCCCCTGGGTCAATCCCCAGTATGAAGGAAGGAAGGAAGGAAGGAAGGAAGGAAGGAAGGAAGGAAGGAAGGAAGACCAAGCCCTAATTATGACAGTGAATGGAGAGAGCAGGTGCATCTTTTTCATTCTGGCCCCTTGTGTGCCTTTGGTGCCCCTAAACACACACACACACACACACACACACACACACACACACACACACACCACATAGGCTCACACCCCCTGCAACACCTCCAAACAGAGGCCTCTGCCACATGAAGATGCTCGAAGCGCCCTGGTGGCCCCGCGCCGGGCCAGGCAGAACTTGGCCAAGCGGAAGTCGCGGCAAGCCCAGTCCTGGTCGGGGAGGAGCAGGTGAAACACTCGCCCTCTGTGCACAGACCAGTCGTCCTCACCGCCGTCGCTGGCTCACCGGGGGAGGTGTGCACACGGCAGTCATCCTTATGATTATTATGAAAGCCTTGTTTTCTGTCCTAACATCTCCTTAAAGAAAATCCCCCCGATGGGGATTGCGACACGTTTCCCCCGAGAGCGCGGATACCAGGTCTTTGGTGCGATTGCAGTCACCGGCTCGGAAACAGATGGATTTGCGAGTGATTGATGGCTGAGCAGGGAGGCGTTGTTTAAGGTCAGCCATCTGAATCACGTCCTGGGAGAGTTCCCGAGCGGTTACATAGGATGAAGATCTGGGCCAGTGTTCACATGCCTGGATATTGAAGTCAGAACAGCTGCGTTTATTTCAACATTCTCCACCTCACACATACATACACACGAGTGGAGCTCAGAGGTGACCGTGGAAGACAGGAATCACAAATAGGATAATGAGAAAACAGAACAGGGAAAACATTGTCCTGGGAAATTAAGCCTATGCCTCAGCGAAGCTGGAAGAAAAATAGGGATAGATGTCTCAGAGAACCGAGGAGAAGAAGAAAAGAATGGAAGAGATCGTGCGAGTGGAGGAAAGAAGGCGGAACTCTTAACATGCACCCAACTGGAATCTTAGCCAGAGAGAGTCAAGGTAGAGGGTACAGAAAGTATTTAAGGAGATAAGAACTAACATTTCCAGAGTCAAAGTGGAGAATCCACAAATAAAGGAAACTTCAGCCAGCGGGTAAACAAACAAACAAAAAAAACACAGAGAATTCTTCACAGTGAAACTGAAGAACAATTTTAAGAGAAAGATCGATCTTTGAGGAACCCAAAAAGAAAACTTAGGTCACCAACCAAAGAGCAGTTGGACAGACAGCAGACTTCTCAGCAGCAAAAATAGAGGACAAACAGGAGTGGAATCTCATCAAAAAGAGGAGATGTTACTTGGGAGGCTGAACAGGAGCAACTTAGCGAGACCCTCAGCAACTTAGTGAGGCCCTGTTGCAAAATAAAAAGTAAATTAGGGTCAGGGGTGTAGCTCAGAGGTAGAACGCCCCTGAGTTCAATACCCAGTACTAAGGGGAAAACAGAGACATTTTCTGTCATCAGAAAACTCAGTATTGAGCAAAACTCTTTGGAGAATAAAATAATAAAACATTTTCAGATTTCTAAACACCTAGAAAACAGCTCATGGAAGAACTTTAAGAAAAAAAGAAATGGATTCCAAAAGGAAAGTTCAGGTTATAGGGGAAAAAGGTGAGCAAAGAAATTCATGGACACATGGACAAAACCGATAGAAGAAATATAGACAAGAAAAACAACAATGGCCGAGCATGGTGGTGTGCGCCTGTAATCCCAGTACTTGGGAGGCTGAGACAGGAGGATCGCGTATTTGAGGCCAGCCTCAGCCACATTGTGAGACCCTCCGCAACTTAGCAAGACCCTATTGCAAAATAAAAAATAAAATAGGGCTGGGGATGTAGCTTGGAGGTAGAATGCCCTGGGTTTCATACGTAGTACCAAAAAAAATTTTTTTTAAGAAAATCCAAAGGTAGATGAAACATACCCATGAAAAGACATAGGATAATCACGGTCTCCTTAGATAAATGAGATCGAGTCATGGGAAACAAAGACGGCAAGATCCAGGGAGCAAGTACCTTGCAGGCGGAGGAGAACCTCCTTCCTGGAATGCTTGGGACCAGAAGTGATTCTGATTTCAGAGGTTTTCAGATTTTCGGATGTAAGCATGTACGCAATGAGGCATCTTGGGGATAAGATCCAAATCTCAGCACAAATTTTGTTCATGTTTCATAAATCCTCGCACGCACCGCCTGGAGGTGATAGTACACAATATTTTTATGCACCTGCATTGCGGTCGCCGCTCACCATGGCACGTGGTCAAGTGTGGAATTCCTACCTGTAGCTCTTCAAAAATTTCAGATTTGGGAGCATTTCCAATTTCAGACTTTTGGAGTAGGGATGCTCAGATGCTGAAACCGTGCAGAGTGGAGGGCAGGGAGGTGGCGGGGGGGGGGGGGGGGGG
>PVJS01053711.1:0-13201 GCA_004027185.1 Glis glis
TGAGCCTGTGTGCAAGAGAGTTCAGGTTACTGCTGACCTGCCTACTGCACTTCTCACTGACTATTTAAGTCCCAGTAGGTAATGTATCATGCAGTCGTTTCCTCAGTCATCATTACTCACTGGAATCATTGCTAGGAGATAATTCTGGCCTGGGAAAGCACATGAGTATACTTTCCAGATGCCCTATGTAGAGTTGATCTTAGATCAAAAGCAATTTAGTCAAACTGCTGCTTAGATTCTTTTCCCTGCACTTACCATATCCCACCTGGGGAGAGAGATTGAGCCACCCACAGTTGTGATCATGCACACCAAAAGTTTGAATTTCCTAAGTTAATCAAAAAGCAAAACAATTATGTATAAGCATAAGTTCCCCTATCTTTGCTCCACCTTCTTATTTTAGAAGAGTAATAACTTAAGAAACAAAAAAAATTTAGACATGTAACTGGCACTGATTCATCCTGATGTAACTAAATCAACTTATTCAAGGAGGGAAACTGGAAATTACAGATCACAAGCAATTGGACTGCTGTTATGAAGTAAGTGAAATGTGCTCATTGTTGATTTGATTTTCCCAATTTCTCCCTTCAAATACCTTTATAGAATTATGGAAATCAGTTGAAAACAGTATGCTCTAGTTAAAGAAGTATCACACAGTCTTAATAAAAACATAAAGAAAGATGAATCAAGATGTTAAGAGTGTTAAATCTCCATGTGACAACCTGTGAAATAAAGCAAGTGTTATTTAATTAATAGCACCATGGCATCTATAGCTTAAATGTCAGAATGTCTCTTAGCAAGTCCTTGCCATTCCCACTACTTTCTGCACTCTCCTACCTTACATGGGCTGGAAGCCTGAAAGCTATGTTTCCTAAAATCCTTCGCTAGTTAGGTCCAAGTTTAAGTTCTACAAGATGAAAAATACACATATGAGATGTGGAAGATACTAAAGATGGAGAAGCTCTCATTGCTCAAATAGCAGAGAGCAGACATGTTGGCCTTGACAGAAGACTGAGGTAAGTAAGATACTGGCAGTAGCTTCTGCGTGTGCTACAGACAGCTGAGAATCAGGGTATTAGTATTTGTGATACGCATTTCCTGATATTCTGAAAGCTGTCAGTGGCTTTCTTGACCTTTCTTCCCATATTAAAGAGTCTATATATCCAAAGTTAAATCTTTGTCTGCTTGAAATACCCTGAATGGTTTTATTTTGTTACTGGATTATAGACTAGAAGTGGTTCCAGGCTTTTAAATAATTATATACAATTGTCTATGTTGAATATATTTAAAGGAGGTAATATTATTGGTAATGGGTAATAGCACCATAGAAATTCATAGTTTTCAGGGCTAAAACAGTTTTTTAAAGTTATCATTAATGTTTTTCTAAATTGTAGAATAGGCACAGAGAAAGTAAATGTTTCAATATGGCAAAACAGAGTCATTGAGAAAAACTGGCTATTTCTGACTGGACTGGAAGAATTACAAAAAGAAAACAACCTTGGTGCTTGCTTTAAATTATCAATCAAATTGAAAATCTCAATGGAATTGAATCTCTAGGTAGGGATCAGAGATTGTCTATAACTATGCTAAAAGTCCTGTTGTTCTTATAGTCTTAGAATCAGTGTATCTGAAAGCCAGACAACAGTTTGAAATTCTGAGTGGCAAAATTACAACTCAAGATCTTTTATGTGAACATTGGGGAATTGATTGGAAGAGTTTAGAACAATGAGAACTGGAACACAGGCATTTACAGTCTAAGTTCTACTGAGCCTCCCTTGGTATACAAAGCAGCTCTCTTGTTACAAAAGGTAAAATTTCCCTTGAATCCCCTATAATGACACTCATCAAGGGGGATGCTGATTGTCCTAAAGGCCAACCTCCAGTATACCTCAATGCCATCAGACCTGTAAGTAGAGTCAATTCCAGATTTCAGGAGTATAAGTAGAAATTCTGACATTAGAAATCATAGCATGTGCACTAAACATAACCAAGAAATTTCAAAAAGTTCTTAGCAAGTATCATCTAAGGCAACTGTACTGAATCACAAAATTTAAAGTATATAGAGCAAAATATGAAAATAACAGGTAACTAAAAACCCAAAGAATTATATAGGTTGTTTCCTAACACTGGCAATAGAATACAAATTACTATCAAAAATTATTTTTAACAACAAATTAAACTACTACTACTATTTATCTACTATTATAGTACTGCCTACATTGATAGTCATGCAGTATTATTATTCAGATGATTACTTAAAGACTCACAAACAGGAAATCATTTAAATCTTGCATATCTAGTTTATTTTTCCCATCAAATTAAAACAGCTGTCCCAAATCAAAATTATCAAGCCCAAATTGTTTAACTAGTACACTACTTTAAATCTATCCTAGACTAAATAAACACAAAAGGTGGAAAAAATCTTAAGAGTATTTGGTCTTGCCTTTTATAACTATAAAGTCAGAGGTCAAGAAAGATTTAGTGACTTGTGCAAGACAAAACATTAATTAGAACTAGAAATGAGAATTATATCTCCCCACTTATTCTATTGCCTCAAGCTTCCCCAAAATGGGTGCTATTATTTTGTGAAATAGATCATATAGAACGGTAGCTATGTGGAGTTTGCAAAAAATATAATCACTTCTCTGTTTTAGAAATATATTATTTATGAGCGGCACACATAATCCAACAGCAGAAGAATTCAAGCCTGCTTCACCCCAAGTTTTACTTTCAATTCAAACATTAAAATTTCAGTTAGTTTACTAGTGGTATCAAAGGCTAATTTTATGTATATATATAGTCTATATTTACCAAAAATGTGAAATATTTTTTTAAAAAATGCAAGACTGAACATTACACATCAGAGGAAACAAGAAATAAGAGGAAATAGACAAAAGTGTATTGAGAATCCCAATGCAATGGAAGTTGTGATTATTTAGTATGGAACTATTCTCCACAGTCTCTAATAGTTTATCTAAGGTGTTATATGACTAGTAGAAACAAAACTTTCTCAAAAGTTTCTAGAGTCCCTCAGAAATATATGTTTGACTTGAAATTTAAAATATACATTGCCATGCAAAATATTATAAAAGGTATAAATATAGTAGAATCTATATTCAGGTACATTATAAATAAAATATGAATATGTGTACTGACCCAGAAACCTACTATCTTTCTATGAGATATATATATCTCATGCAACATATATATATTGCATATTTGTAAATAGTCTCTGCCTTATTCCCAAACAAGTTTAGATGAGTCATAAGGATACATAAAATTACAGGAGAAGAAAATTTTAGGTAGATAATAAATAAAAAAGAAACTGTTCTATTATGATATTGCTTCTGTATGGAGCATGAAGACAAAGGTCTGAGCACAAAGGAAGAAAAAACAGGAAAGAGGTAAAGGAAGGAAAGGAGGAAGAATAAAAGAAGGAAGAAAAATACATGAAAACACACTATTTGTAATTGGGATTGCTGCCACCTGTAAATCTAATCCTGGGTCTGTTTGCAAATAATAAATTTCCATTTGTCAACACAGAAATAGCCATGGTTAATGTCAGAACAATTAATAGGTTTCCCAGCAGAGGTAAGTGCTGACAACCCAGATTAGCTCTTCCAACAACTTGTAAACCAAGATTCCCCAGAGCCTTGTGGATGGGAAGCATATTAATATCAACTCTGTGGCCACTCAGCACCATGACATGAAGTGTCTGCTCAGGAGGTCATCTCCAAAATGTACCCCATACATCTTCATGTGCAGGAGATGATAATTTATCACTCAGACATCGGGATCTACTGTAAACTAATCCAAACTGCTGATGATACACTAAATCAGTTTGAGTGATGAGTATAAATAAAGCTGCAAGTGAAGTACTGAAGGATACAGATCTATTTGATCAATGATATGTCACGAGGCAAATGAAATGCAATGTTGACAAACATAGAGGCCCTCAGTTGAAAATTAACCAAATCAAGTATCAGCGCATAAAGGCTCACATTTATGCAAGCTTCAAACGAAAGTTTAACATAATGGCAGTCATTCTGTTTCAGAAACAACTGAACAGACTGGGTCAGTGGAAAGGAAAAGGATGTATTAAAAGATGATATATTTTGCATGCCATAGACAGGACGACAGGATAAAGAAAAATGTGGCAAAACAATAATCCTTCCCAAATAATATAACTATAGTTACTCAATCTGCTGAACAAATCCATACACACAGATGAAGAAAAACAATAAAAATTGTATACAGAAAATGATTTCACATCAACTTGCTACCAGGAAATCAAATTCAATTTGTGCCGCCCTTATGAAAGCTTAGGTATTTTCTGAAACTGTCATGCTACAACTTCAATGGGGGAAAAACAAAGGAGTAGGGATGAGGAAGGACATTTCTCCAGATAGTTGATATTCATGGAGGGCGCTCCTTGAGGAAAAAAGGTTTTCCCAACTATGTGATCAGAATAGAGCCTGTAGCACTTGGCAAGAAGGTTCAATGGATTCAGATATTCTAAAGGTGTCCCTAATGAAACAAGCTGATTAAAGTAAATTTCAGCCCTTGCTGAAATAAATCTGTAAAAATATTTTCTGTGGAAAATCATTTTTCAAGAAATTTATATATTTTTGTGCATTATGTGTAGTTTGTCATAACATATTTAACTCTTGCTTTGTATTTTACCTTTCAGTTTATTTTGGGTAAAGAGAGAATTATACTACTAAAATATGACCTGATCCCAGATGTAGTTTATTTAAATTTCAAAATGAAAAGCTTACTAAGAACAGATAAGATTGATTGCTCTCTCTGTCTTAGCATAATTGTATTTCAGGTGAACATCAATTTACTTTAAAGGACACTTCTAAGTAGCAGAATGCATCATAAATAATTCATCAATCACAGCTACTAGGAACATGATTTACTCCAGCAGATTCAATGGAATAAAAGTTCCATTTTTCTATATTTGTATCTGCTTTAAAGAGTTTAATAAATTTCCATTTCTAAGAATCCATTCTTAGATTACATACTTCTTATTCAAATGAACCACGCTGAAACGGTTTCTTTTTCTCCCTTTTTAAACTATATTTTCTAATTGAAATAAAAACATTTAGTTATTATTGGAATAAATATCCGTGTCCATCAACAGCAAAACAACAATATAAACAGTATATATCTTGAAAGTAGCCTCAGGTTTTCTCAAAATATATAATTATAAAAGGCCAACATAATTTGTTTTCATATTATGTAAACTTTAAAATGGAAAAAATTGTGTCAGCCTTTCTGAAAGCTTTAAATAGGTTATTTAGGATCGGTCATATGTGAAATTTACTTCAATTTAAAATTGCAAATTAAACACATTCTAAATTGTGTAACAGTTCAAGTTTTGTCATTTGATACAGTGAGTATTCTATCTATAACTTACATTTGTCATACAGAAAGACATTGCTTACCTTACACATCTTAAAAGTTTTCCACCAAATTCAGCACTTTTGTATTAGCAATTTCCCAAACTGTGAAATATCCTTAAAGTAAATATATTGACAAGGAAAAATGCAAGAGAAAAGAGAAAGCATTTTACTTACTTGCAAACCCCTCTGAAAAACTGAATGGCCCATAAAATTAGCCAGCATTCTAATTAAAGCAGCACCCTGTAGAAAAAAAGTATTAAAAATAATTTCAACCATGTATGATTTAACAGTGTCATATATCAATCAAATGTAGTTTATTTCAGGCATGCTAAAATACTTAACTAAAAAACATAAAAACATAAGCCGGGTGTGGTGGCGCACGCTTGTAATCCCAGTACTTTGGGAGGCGGAGACCGGAGGATCCGGGTTCGCGGCCAGCCTCAGCTCTTTCTCTCTCTCTTTCTCTCTCTCTCTCTCTCCTTAGTGAGGCCCTCTGCAACTTCGTGAGACCCAGTTTCAAAATAAAGTATAAAAAATAGGGCCAGGGGTATAGTGCGGAGGTAGAACGCCCCTGGGTTCAATCCCTGGTACCGCAAAAAAAAAAACATAAAAATAATATCCCACATATATAATTGCACATAATCCACATAATTACATTATTTTGTGGATTTAAAAGTTTCGTGGGTATAAAACCTACAACTGCAAAATGGAAGTCTAGTGGACAGAATATCTCAGACAATAATAAGCTATAATTCAGGGGTGATTAACATTTTATTGAGCACAGAATGTGACAAAGTTAACAAAATATGGTTTTTGTACTCATTAGCTCATAATCTGATAACAGAAGGATATCCATGTAAATAAATATGCATATTAAAATGTAGCTTTGGAGGAACATAGGTTCTCATTTCACCCCTAACTCAACCAAGAATACTTTAGTTGTAGAAGTGGAGAGCAGAGAGTACCAAGCAGTCAGAATTCCTGGGTTCAAGTCATGCCTCTTCCACTTACTTGACATTTTCACTCAGGAAATTATTTAACCTCCCTGTTCTCTTTTTCCTCTGGCAATGTATAGGTAATAATAGTGCTACTTAATGGGATTGTTCTGAAACTTAAGTGAACAAATATATGGAAAGCTGTTCAAACTGGACCTGAAAAATAATTGGAATTATTTCACACTGTCTAATAATTTTAATGTCTTATCTATTTATTATAGATGCTGGATTTGGCCACATATACAAACATCCGTGACCAATATGAATATTTAGAGTAATAAAATAAAATGCTAACCTAAAAGAGTCTACCTAAGTTTGAGAAGCATTATTGAAATATTCTAGAACAATATCAGTATGAAAAGGTAGACATGTAATCGATATGAAATATTTCAAATAATGATGGCTAAGCCTGGGTGATCACAAATCTGAATGTACAATATAAATAAGCCTTCAAGAAGATACTTCAATTCACACCCGTTTTTTTTTTCAATTATGAAGCAGTAGATTGTAAGCAATGAGTATTTACATATAAGTGAAAGCCTGATTTTTTTGGAGGGGAATTCCTTTATGACCACCTATCCCACTTTATACTCATCACAAATGCACACACTGCAGTAACCCCTTTCTTACAAGGTTTCTCTTTCAAAATATTTTATTAACATGTTTTAATTATTCATATTAATGGGGTTCAGTATATTTCATGGCATGCATGTAGGGTACACTGATCAAAGGTGTCTCTTTTTATAAGGGAATCATAAAACTCCATATAAACTCATCCCATATAGTAGAGCCTGAGTGTCTACTGCTGCAGTCAATCCAAAACCATGACACTAAATTTCTATTGTTTGTTACTAAAATCATTTCCTATAATTTTGGACCTTTGGTGCAATATAATACTCAGACTCCATGAATCAATCACCATTAAAGCAATGTCTCAAAACATTTCAGTCACGACCACAAGATGAGCTGGAAAACCATCGTGTTTTATGCATCTCCTGATATTTTTCCTCCCACACCTTCTACTCTTTACTGTCTTTTGCCTCTCCCTCTTTATCTTCTGCACACTTGTGAAAGTCTATAAAACAGAAGCATTTATGATTCGATCTGGGGACCAGGTTAGAATTCCCTTTAGAACCTATCAGCTCCGCTGCCTGAATTTCCTTGACAAGCTCTCCTCCTATACATTTTCCAATCTAATCTACCCACCCTGAGGGTGAAAACTGTCAGTTCTTCAGCAAATCTAACCCTTCCCACCTGGGGAGCGAGACGGAATGTTGAGCAGTCAACTCAAGCTTTCCTTCAGAACAGAATAGCCATCTTCAGATGATTTGTTTCCCTCTAGGTAAGGATGACTTGGTCTCTTGTCGGGTCATAAAAACTGTCAATTTGGCATGGTCTAATGACGAAAGAGTACTTTCTAATAACACAGAATGTACTGGTTTTCCTGCCTACATTAAGCTGGAGAAGAGTGCTAACAGGAAATAAAACCCAGAAATATAATCAATATTCAAAATTTATACTGAACTCCTTATTATTAATGGATTGCATAACTCAATTAACTTTTAGAAAAAATATGTTGCTCACGTGAACATTTTAGTGTTCTCTGGAGCAGCATACACTCTTCTATATTTAACTAGCCTTTTCTTTCCAAAGCTAAATTTTTAAATTCCTATTTTATAGGAGTTCACAGACAGATGGGCTCACCAACTGTCATCATGTAGCCAACACACCCTCAGCACCTACTATGTATGGGTAAAAACAAAGATCACATCTCTTACTGTAGGCATAGCTCATTATAAACTTCTTTTAAAAAGAAAACACTGAATCCCCTTTCATGTCTTTAAAGCATTTGTTCATCAAGCAAACATGTTTACAATACTGCAACTTATACTCACTTGTGATTCAAAATTCTAGCCCAGGGCAAACAAACTGGACATTTAGGCAGCCTGGGTAGCTTTACAGGAAGTACATATATTTTCTTCTGCAAGATTTTTCAAATTTTGAGACTAGTTCAAGAAAACCCATTATAATATTTTCTAAACTAAGGTCCAGGAAGATACTAGGATAATTAACTGATTTGTTTAAAGTTTCACAAAGAATATTCCATAAACGTATGCTTATAAACCCACTCATCATTTAGCAATTTTTGCATTTGAAATGCCTTTTTAATATAAGTTCCCATCATTTTTAAAAAATTGTACATTGAAATGCACAATTAGTCTCAGAGACAGTAAATACCTCCATAGAAAAAAAACTATGTCCTCATATTTGACATTACTCTCTCCCTGTGCTGACTCAGAGGAGGTGTTCCTTTAATACAATAATGAATGAGAGATAGAAATTATCCACAAGCATAGCAATTACTTTGCATTCTTGAAGATAAGCTGTTCAGCCAGGATACACAGTTTAATACTTCAATGGTGTACATTAGTGATAAGCAATCATTTTTTAAGAGAGGGAGATCTCAACTAATGTGTTTCTTCAACATACACATATTGAGTAAGGTGGGGTGTTCAGTACCCTGTAGACTATAAATAGGAATGACACAAACTCTCCATCCTCAAGGACTCAAAACCTCATAAGTGAAAAGAGAATTGAAGTGATATAACTTGAATGACAAAGGAAAAAAATGTTCTGCTGTGTTCCAGATGTGAGACAGGCTGTATCTAGAAGATGAAGGATCTAAAGAGTGGCCCTTGTGTTGGGGCTTGAAGGGTGGATAGACCATCAGTAGGTGTCGGCACAGTATAGCGGGGATAGTCTTTGCATGGTCACGCAGGTGTGGAGGTGGAAAGGACAAAGGAAGATTACACAGAAGGCCACAGGCCAGAAACCAGGCAGCAGGAGATTAGATGGGAAATGAGATCGAGGAATCTTACAGAACTTAATACCAGGACTAAGGAATTTGGGAAAGCAGTTAAAATAAAAAGTCAGAAATTAATTATGATACTCCACAAAGGGAGTAAAATAACTAGAAACAAATAGCCATGAAGATGAAAACCAGAGATAGATTTAACAAATATAATGATGATAGTTTGGATTTTTTTCCTTTTTACTTTATTTTTATACTTTTATTGGTGCAGTATAGTCTCACATCATAAAGTAGTTCATGGTGACAGTGATAGAGATGCACACAGCACTGGGGAGGATGACAGTTACAGAATTTGGAAGAAAGTGTTGGTTAGGTGAATACCATAACATCCATTTGAAAAATATGGGATTTGAGGAGTAGAGAACCAGAGCAACATAGGGGAATGCAACCATAGGAATGAAATCCAAGCTGGGTATGGTGGTGCACACCTGTACGCCCAGTACTTGGGAGGCTGAGACAGGAGGATCAGTTTCAAGGACAGTCTCAGCAATGTGGCAAGACTCTGATCAACCTAGCAAGACCCTATTTCAAAACAAAAAATCAAAAGGGCTGGGGAGGGAAGCTGTAGCTCAACGATAGAATGCCCTCGGGTTCAATCCCCAGTACCACAAAAAAAAAAGAAAATTAAATTCAGGGGAAGCTTATGACTGAAGACACAAACTGGAGTTTGAAGTGGTGAGTTGCCAAGAGAAAAGTACAGAGGTTCTATTGAGGGAAATGGAAAACAGAACCTTAGGGTCTTTCTGCAGATTCTGTATGACCTGCTCTCGAGCACCCACGATTGGCACTCCATAAAGATCTGCTGAGAAAATCAATGAAGAAATGAAATCAAGAACAAAGGAGGATGATATATTGTGATGAAAAGCAGAAGGCAAACTAGGTATTAGCAGTATCGTGGAAGACATGTTTAAGCATTAGTGCTTCAGATTTCTAGGAAAATAATAGCTAAGAGAAGGGCACAGTCACATGTAAGAGAAAGCTATTTAAATAGACTTGTGGGTGTGAGTGTCACTCTAGAGAGTAATGGAAACATAAGGGAGGAAAGAGAAAGCTAAAAGCATGTTCACATGAAATTTGTTCATGATTTTTTTTAATATGGGAGAAATTTTTTGCAAAGCAAAAGATGATCTGTTGAGAGAGAAATTGGAGACACACTAGATCAAGACACAGTTATTGAAGCAAGATTCCGGGGAAGCTAAGAAAGGGATTTAGGTTGTTCTTAGAAAAGAACAAGGACAGTCTTCTTTAGACAGGACCAAGGCAGAAAAGGGAAAATGAAGATAAATATTTTGAACTGCAAAGCATAGAAGTTAAGAAAATATATTGCACAGAATCGACTGTAAATTCCCTAAGAGTAGAGACTTGGTCTGTCTGACTCTCCACTGTAGACACACCATCAAAAATAGGTTTCTCAAAAATTACCAAATGATGGGTGGCCTATCATTTCTCAATGACACAGAGTGGTCTGAGATTACATTTGTTGCAAAGATGAAAATTACATTGGAAATAACTAAAATGAGAAGGTTATTGGGGGTAAAAAATGATGAAATGTACAGAAAAGTCATAAGTCCTAGCTATTAGTAATGTGCCAGTCATTCATTAAGAATATATCATATGTTATATTCACATTTTAAGGAAAATATTACTCTCTTGATTTGTCTAATTAGAAAATTGAGGTGTAAAAGGTTGCATAACTTGTTGAAATTGACCTAGGTAGTAAGTCATAGAGCCAGAATTAGAACCTCATTTATATCTAATTCCAATCAGTAACCCGAAGCAATGGAAGTTACTTTCTTGTGATCCAAAATCAGAATAGTTACATGACTCTTCCTAAAAACCTTGGGCATAATAAGAACTAGGAAAAAGAAAGGAAATTCTTAGATTATTCAGATTGGAATCAATAACATCTTCACAGAAGATGAAAGAAATCTAATTCAATGAAACATAGTTTAAATGACTGGTCAATATTCCCAGAATTGGGAATGGAACAGAAGACATACATGAGTTACTAGAATAGGACATGTTAAGCAGTTAAAATAAAGCTATTTTTGGGCATAGTCTTGATAACAAAAATGCTACCAAAATTAAAAATAGTGATATTTTTATGATGTTGTATGTGGATGTGGCAGCTGTGGAAATATACTGCTCAGATTTCCTACATTTTCCCCTCCTCTGCATGCACCACCAGGAAGGCCACAAGTTACTTAGTTTACTCCCAGCCAGTGACTAAGAAGGACAGTGTGACAGAGGCCACCCCATTCCTGAGAGACAGGAAACTCCTCCAATGGGCAACGTCCAGACTAGTCAACTCTCCACTGGTCTGGATAAATGTTTCTTGCAACAGGACTACAATCTGAAATTCTTTCATCCCAGTCTTCCTCCCTTTCCTCCCTCCTTGCCTTGGCTGCCATCTGCAATCTGGTCTCCCAACCTTCTCTGGCTCCTTTGACAAGCAAATACTTTTCATATCCCAGTGTCTACTTAGAAGATATGGACTGATTCAGGGTAGTTTTCAGTGAGGAGGTCCACAGAAGTAGAAACTGTTGGATGATAAATCACTGGAATAAGTTGATAATGAATACACTCTAGTAACAAGGAACATACATACCAAAATGGCAATGTTTTCCTTCTCACTCCTCTCCAGTCTTTGGCTAAAAATTGTTATGTACTACAGGTGCTGGCTGTATGTTTTGCTCTACACCCAGAAAGGAGCAGGAAAGAAACAATGTATTATTACTCTCAATTTACATATGGGAAAGACTGAGATGAAGACATTAGATAATTTGCCCAATGTCCTACAGACATAGTGATCCCTGTAACTTGTCTCCAGACTGTTTCCATCCACTCAGTTGTTTACTTTTTTGATAATATAAGAAACCTGTGAGATAAGAATTTCCTGTTATTTTCAGAGTTATTGAAAGAAATATTCTATTGATTCTAAATCAAAGTACTTTTAAAATATAAATTTCTGTTGGTGGGATTATAAATTAATACAACCACTATGGAGATCATATGGAGTTTTCTCAGAAAACTAGGAATAGAACCACCATATGACCCAGCTATACCACTCCTTAGTATTTTTCCAAAAAAAAATCAAAGCCAGAATACTATAGGGATACATGTATACCCATGTTTATAGCAGCACAATTCAATTCACAATAGCTAAATTATAGAATTAACCCAGGCATTCATCAATAGATAAATGAATAAAGAAAATGTGGTATATATGCACGATGAAGAACAAAATTATGTCCTCTGCATAAAAATGGATGGAACTGGGGAATATTATGCTAAGTGAAATCAGCCAGTCTCAGAAAGTGAAGCGTTGTATGCTTTCTCTCATAAGTGAAAGCTAGAGAGAAAATAGGAAACATAAGGGACTTTAAATGATAATGTGAAGAGAGATCTGTAGAATAGTGGAAGAGGATTGGGGGAAGGGTCAGAAGGGCAAAAGGAGGATTGAGGGAGAAAACAGTTCAAACAATACTATGGCAACATATGCAAGTATCAGTTTCACTAACATGTATGGGGAGGGAAGAGGTGGGAGAAGGGTAGGATGCAGAACAAAATAAACCAAGAACTGTGTGTATGTGTGTTTATATCACATTGAACCTCACTATGATGAATAATTGTAATGCACTAATAAAAGTTTTTTAAAAAAGCAAAATAAAATATAAATTTCTGAAAGATGTCTCTGCACTAAACTTAGACATGTGTGTTAATGAAGAATAGAACTTAATTTGGAGCAAAAGCATATCTTAAATCCTCCATGGCTTTTCAAAAATATGTTTTCTTCTTTTTGTTTTTTTTTTTTTTGCGGTACCGGGGATTGAACCCAGGGGCATTCTACCTCCGCGCTACACCCCCGGCCCTATTTTTTTATACTTTATTTTGAAACCGGGTCTCACAAAGTTGCGGAGGGCCTCACT
>PVJS01053712.1:0-13197 GCA_004027185.1 Glis glis
CCCTGAGTCCACCCTGGTCTACACTGGGTCTACCCTGAGTCCACACTGGGTCCACACTGGGTCCACCCTGAGTCCATGCTGGAGTCCGCTCTGGGCTGGAACAGGCAGGAGTCCGCTTGTGCTTCAGTAAGGTTAGGGCACCGCGTGCTTATTCCTGGACTTGCTCATCAGCCATGCCTCTTCCTCTTCATTAGACATTGTTGTTACTGCACCGCCCTCCTGTCCTGTCCTGGCACCGCACAGTGCAGGACACACAGATGGCCCCAGGGGGAGGCCAGGCTCCATTACACCAGAGCTGAGGCTTCTGGGCACTACGTGGGGCTTCTCGTCTGTGAAGGGAGGTGACCGTAGTAACCCCTGGCAGGACTGCCTGGGGCTCACACTCAGCGGATGTGCATTTATTCATTGATGTGTGCCTCCACTTACCGTTCCATCTGCTCAGGGACATTTACTGAACACTGACCAAGTGCCTGATGCAGTACCAGGTCTTGGGACAGAGCCCGGGACAGCTCAGCCAAGGTCTCTGCTCTCCTGGAACTTAAGGTCTAGTGTGGGAGACAGACCACGAATGCACTGAAAACCTGATGTATAGACCTGACAGCAAGTAGGTTCTGCAGGACAGGAGATGGGGGGATGGCACCTGCACAGGTGGCCAAAGAGCCTCTCAGAGGAGGTGGCAGTTGAGCAAAGGAAGACGTGAGGGTGGGTAGCACATTCCAGGTGGGAGAAAGAGCAAGTGCCAAGGGCCTGGGGCCACAACCAGCATGAACTATTGAAGGGAAGTATGACATTGTGATATAATAATAAATATGTATTTGGTCTTTATTTCTGATTCCTGGAACAGAGCTCCAAGACCCGTGGGATTTCCTGAATGTCAGGGGTGTGAGGCATCTTCTGCTATTTGGTGCAAGCCCCTTTCAACTATACCAGAGTCTCTGCAAATAAGGGAACACCAGGAGCATGGGGGCTGGTCACCAGAGAAACTATCCAGGGAGTGAAGAGGGGCTGGGGAGTGAATTGAGCTCCTCACCAGTGACCAGTGATGTAATCACTCAGTCATTGTAATCAATGGAGCTTCCATGAAATCCCTACAGCACAGGGTCTGGAGAGCCTCCAGGTTGTTGAGGGAGCCCCAGGGGTGTGCCCTGCAGGGGGCATGGAAGCTGCTGCCTGTCCCCATACCTGTTCCATCTGCTGAGTTCTTCCCAAGTGCTATCCTTTATAATAAACCAGTAACAGTAAATAATCTCTTGCATTCTGTGCATGTTCTAGCAGATGATGGCACTGGAGTAGGAAGCGGTAGGAACACCAGGTTTATCATCAGCCTGCCAGTCAGAAGTCGGTAGGGGGCCGGGCTTTCCCCTGGTACCTGAGTGGGGACACTGTTGGGGCATTATTGTGAGACTGAGCCCTGGACTGGTGGGATGTGACACTAGCTCTGGGCAGATGGTGTTAGAATTGAACTGAATCGTAGGACAGCCAGTTGGTGTCCACAGAGAATCGAAGAGTTGTATAGTGTGGAAAAACCCTACACATTGGCACATAAAAGTCTGCTGTGTGCATTAAAGAAGAAGGGTTTTCTCATTAAGAAGGAAGGCCAGTCGGGCTGCAGCCAAGGGGCTAAAGCCAGGGTTGGAGAGAGAGGTCTGATCACTGCTGAAGGACACTCCTCCTGTCTCCACATTCCTGTCTCTGTCACCATCTTCCTTGTTCATACAAATGTCCTGCCCCCTGAGAGTAGGATTTGAGATTTCTCCACCCCCTTTACTCTATTGAGGAACACTGCTAATGGGGTGTCCTCACCTGGCAATGCATGGATGCACCTGTCTCAGGCATTCTTTATGAAGGTATTGGAAACCTCAGTTGCTTTTTGAATCTGCTAAAAGTACCTGTTGTAATTACCGTGCCGCCCGTAACGAGAGTTTATGTAATTATTAGTTTGAATGGCTCTGCTCATTATGGTATGAATTTTTAATTTGCAAATGCATGACCAGATTCGTGATTGGATTCCCTTTGGACCGTGAAGCTGAGGACATATGTTCATACATTTTCATGGCTGAAACTTTTTGATGAGAACCACTGCTGCTTGGGAGGGGCAGGTGTGCAAGGGTGATGAGCAGGGGCAGTGGGCTTGGCAAGGCCCACCTTTACAAGGGAGGATGGGCCAGTAGGAAGAGGACAGGAAGAAAGCACATGTTTCCCTAATGTGCTCTGTTTTCTATGCAGAGGTGTAGGTAAGGACAGAGACATCTCACATGACAAATTGAGTCACCTGCAAAGCTGGGCTAGTTGTATTCTAGTTCTGTGGAAGGCTTTGGTGCGGGGCATGTGTGCTGTCTCAGTCAACACTCTCACCACTGTAATCCAAAACAACTGACCACACAACTTAGAGGAAGGAATATTTCTTGAAGAAATTTCTCATAGTTTCTTGAAGATTTCAGGTTCAGTTCACGTCAGGCTGGGGTCTGCGGAGCTCAGGGCATGGTGGCAGGAAGCACAGGGAGAGAACAAGGGCTCAACTCTCACATCATGGAGACCAGAAACAAGAGAGGGAGTTCAAAGACACAAGCACAGTCCCCAAGGCCGTAACCCTGGGGACCCATCTTCTCCAGCCACACACCACCTGCCTAGGTTACCACCCAACAAATCCATTCACGCACTGATGAGATTATAGCCTTTGTCACTTAATTACATCATCTCTGAGCATTAATGCATGAGGTCTTCAGGGGACAGTCTATGTCTACCCATAACATGTGCTATGGCTCACCCTGTACTAGCCACTGACTTCTGTGAGTTCAAGGAGGGAGGAGGCCCAGGGCATTGGAAGGAATCACATGCCCCCAGGCCCCTGCTCACCTTCTCTCCTATGGCTCTGACCCAGAAACAGGGACACCACTTCTCAACTGTCATCATAGAATGGCTTGAATCATGTCCCCTCCGAATTGATCTCCTCTAGGAACATCAGAATGTGACCTTATTTGGAAGTAAGGGTTTTATAGATGTGACAAGTTGAGATAAGGCCATACTGGATTAGGGCACCCTAGTCCAATGGCTGGTGTCCTTATAAAAAGAGAGTCTGAAATACAGAGACACAGGATGGCCTTGTGATTTTAGAGACAGACTGGAGCTAAAGTCAAGGATACCACATATTTGGGGCACCATCAGAAGCCAGTAGAGAGGCACAGAAGTGTATTCTGATTTAGCTGAACCAAACCCCAAAGTTCGTGTGTTGAAGGTTTGGCCCCAATGCAGCAGTGTCCAGCGGTGGGGCTTTGGGGAGGGATTGGATCATGTGGGCTGTGACTTTATCAATTGATGAATCCATTTGATGGATTAATAATTGGAATGGACTAGGGGGTGGAAACCATAGTTAGGTGGGGCCTAGTTGGAGGAAGTAGGTCACTGGGGGTGTGCTTGTGGGGACTACATCTATCCGTGGCTTCTTCCTGTCTCTCTCTCCCTCTGCTTCCTGGATGCCGCGAGTGGAGCAGCTCTCCTCTGCCATACTATTCCACTGTGACGTGCCTGCCTTGGAGCCAGCCAACCAAAGATCGAAACCTTTAAACTACTAGCCAAAAGCAAATCTTTCCTCCTCTAAGTTGCTTGTGTCAGAAATGGTGGTCACAGGGGTGGAAAGCTGGTTATAAAAATGCTAGTTTTCCCTCAGAGTAGCCTCCAGAATGAAGTAACCCCGCCAACACTTTTATTTCCGACTTCTTGCCGCCAGAATAAAGACAATAAGTTTCTGTTGTTTTAAGCCCCCCAGTTTGGGACTTTGTGTTACAGGATCCCCAAGAGTCTAAGACACACCACACATCCCATCCGCAGTGTGGGGGCTGCCTTCTCTTTATGAACCTAACAACTGATAGGTATGTTAGAGACCTCAGGGGTCTCCGTGATTACTTAATATTTTATTTGTTTGGTGTTTTCACTTTTTCAGCATCTCAGCTCATCATACACACACACTATTTTTGTTTAATATACCGTTGGCAGGTAACTGCAGATATCCAAATGGCAGGCCATCCCTGAGTATTCGAGATTGCATCTTCTGAGAGCAAGGGCGATCTCCCACGCAACCAGGATGCCATTAGGGAGCCTAAGACTTGGTCGCCTGGTGCAACCTTATTATCCCATATCCCCCAGTTGTCCTTGGGATGCCCTTCACAGCTCTCTTTGTTGTCAGGGATTAAACACTGCATGTGGTCACCTATATCCTCAGTCTCCTGTGATGTAGAAGGACTCACTCATTGTTTTTGTGCTGGTTCATAACAACATTGACCGTGTGTGTGTGTGTGTGTGTGTGTGTGTGTGTTTTGCTGGGGTTGGAACCCAAGGACATCCTACCTCCACTCTATACTCTCAGCCCTATTTTACTTTTGATTTTGAAACAGGGTCTAAGTTGCTGAGGGTCTCACTAAGTTGCTAAGGCTGGCCACAGGCCTGCGATCCTCCTGTCTCAACCTCCCAAGTACTGGGATTTCAGGTGTGCACCACTGCACTTGACCACAACATTGACATTTAGAAGAATCAAGGACAGTTGTGTTGTAGAGCAGGGGTCCTCAAAGTGTGGTCCCTCCATCCACAGTATCAGCATCAACTGGGAACTTGCTAATTGATCACCTGGAACATTCTTGGGCTCTGCCTGAGACCCACTAAATTAAAAACTCTGGAAATGGGGCCAAGGGGGCTGTGTATGTGTTTTTTTTTACTATCCTTTAGGGGATTTTGACAAGCCAAAGCCAGAGAACTACTGCCACCAGAGTCCCACCACCTGGGATTCTCCCATCAGCTCCTACAGTGAGATGCAGGTACATAAAAATTTGCAGGAATATTGCATAGGTGATGGGACAACACTCAGAGCCCCTAGTGATAAGTGTGGTCGCTTTAATCAACAAGTGATAGATTTAATCTCTTATGGGAGGTGTGCTCTCCAGACTCCTGCATTATGGAGACTCTCCCTTCTCTGATGGGTAAGAATGACCACATGATCTGCAAAACCCAGTGAGAAATAAAAGTGTAGGGCCCCTTGTTCAGAAATGGTTAGGACTTTCAAGAGCCCTTCTGTTCACAGGTCCCTCTTCCCTTGCACAGACCAAATGCCCAGGAAGCTGGCTCTGCCCTGGGGTGATGCTGAGCTGGTCTGAATGTCTCACTTTTTATCAGTTTCTCTCCCAGTGGTAATTAGCATCTGTCCATGATCTTCGCTTGAGTTAATTGTCATGTTGGTACTTGCACAACCAGGTGAGTTTCTGACTCTATCAGTCTTGTGCATTTATATAGCCCTCTTCTGCAAGGATAGGGCCCCACCATGCCCTATCTCCAGCATCTCTTAAGCTCACAGACTCGTTAAAATATCTCACATACTGTTATCATCACTGTCATGATTCTTTGGTGCTCAAAGTGACCCACGTCTAAATATGGGGGAGCCCCTTACTGATTATTTTGCTCTTCCCTGGCCCAGCTCCTCTTCTACCTGTGTCTCTTCTCAGCCCAGCCAACTGACCACTGGGCTCTCTTCTCAGGGCTGGGAGCCAGGGGTAAAGCTATGTGCAGAGGACACCTGCCCCCATGGAGCTCCAGGTGCCAAGGATGATGTGGGGTTATGCAGGAGGAGCATCCAAAGCAGAAACATCAGGCAAATTCCTTGCACCGCTCAGTCTACCTCATGAGCACATTTCCCGGCTCATCTCTTCACCTCAAACACCCCCCTTGAGTTTTGAGTGTGTCCTTCTCATTTTATAAGTTTAGTGCACATTTGAGGAGCCTTAGAGGGTACAAAGGCTACATTGTGAATAGTTGCTTGTTTTTGCGTTTTGCAAGAATGGTGTTTCTCAGCTGGAGGTGTAGAGTTTTGCTCCTCAGGTGGAGTTACCATGTAAAAAATACACGATGCCCAGTTAAACTTGAATTTACATAGTAATAATAGTGCACAGGCAGACTTACACTAAGTTTTTTATTGTTTATCTGAAATTCAAATGTAACTGGATTTCTATCCATCACATCTGGCAATTTTACCCTTAGGGGATAATTGGAAATGTCTAGAGACATATTTTCTTGTCCCAACTTGGGGGGCAGGGGGTCTGCTATTGTCATCTAGTGGGCGGCAGCCCAGGATGCTGCTAAAAATCCTACAGTGCCCAGGATGCCCACCAGAGAGTGACCCAGCCCAACTGTCCAGTGCTGAGATTGGGAACACTCTTTAGTGTATGTAACCTGGTTTTAATTTAGCATCTCAGTTTGAGAATGATTTCCCATATGCACTGCCTGGCTGTGGTCTAGTGGAGGGAAGGGGCTTCATGGGACCTCCTCATCTCAGGAGCAATGGGACAGCCCCCAGGCAGAGCATCCCCTGGTCTGACTTGAGCCAGGTGGGGGCAGGAGCAATAATGAGGCGAGCTGGTGGTCCCAAGAAAGGGCTCTGCTTTCACCACCACAGCCAGAAACTGCTGGGAGGGCGGCAATAAGCCTAGCAGAAAATGAGCTCGACGGAGGTACAGAACAGGAAGATTTTTCATCCTAATTCTAGAGATGCTCACAGTGCCCTTCCATGGCATCTTGAGTCCTCCATTATTAAAGCTGTTCTTAATTAACGTGGTTTATGACCTTCAGTGGGGCCAGGCCAGAAAGGGCATTGTTGTGTGGTTCTCAGCAGAGTCTGCAGCTCTGAGAGGCCTAACGAGGACTCATACGTTAGCAGAGCAGTCAGTAATCACCCCTTGCCTCTCAGCAAGATGCTGATGATGTGTGCCAGGAGCCAGCAGCACTCCATCTCCACCAACCGGAACGTGGCCAAACTGCAGAGGCTAGGTTGTGAATGCTGCCTTCTCTCCTGCCCCTCTTAGCCAAGATTCCCTGACCCTGGTGGAGGAGGAGAGAGGGCATGAAGGTGGATTGAGGAAGTGGACCATTTAGGGAGGGGACGGGCTGGTTCTAGGCTAAGCAGCAAATGCTTAGTAGAGCAGCAGCCCGAGGGAGCCAGTCCCCATCAGTGCTGAGACCAACTGGCTCTCTTGGATCTGTGCATTGCAGAAGCCAGGGGAGAAGTAAGAAATAGTCTTGCGAATAACGAGCTAAGGGTTATAAGCATCTGGCACTGGTAAACACTCTTGAAATAAATTCACACCATCCCTTTGGTCCCCATCCCTACGTTTTTGAAATAGGTTCTGTTGTTCTTACAAAGGGAAAGACCAATGAACTTGATGACATTAAGAGTTTAAAGTTGTTTTGCATAAAAGACAAAGCTTATAGATATTTCCAATAGATAAAACGGAATATGAGTAGCAATCAACAAGAATAAAGGTGGCGATGTAGCCAGGCGTAGGGGTACATGCTTGTAAGCCCAGTGCTTGGGAGGCTGAGAGAGGAGGGAAGATTACAGGTTTGAGGCTAGCCTCAGCAACTTAGTGAGATTCTGTTTCAAAGTAAAAAATAAGTGTACCTCAGAGGTAGAATGCTCCTAGGCTCAATCCCATTACCACAATCATCATCATCATCATAAAGGCAGTGACCTCATAGGAAAATGGACAAAGTAATCCCCAGAGGACAAAACTATAGATAAGAGATGTGAATGTGGCCGTCCAGAAAGTGCAGGGTCATTCAGCAAGGTGGCTTCCCCAGTGCTCAGATTAGAAACATTTCAATCTAGTGACACCAAGTGTTGGTGAGGATTAGAGTAGGGTTGCAAATCGAGGAAGTAAAAACATACTTTCCCAAGTTAAATTTGAATTTTAGATAGGCAATAATACATGTTTCCTTTTTTTTATTGGTACTATAGATTGAACCCAGGGCATGTTACCTCTGAGCTAAACCCCCAGCCCTTACTAATTTTAAATTTTTATTTAGCTATTTTTATATGTGGTACTGGGGATAGAACCCAGAGCATTCTACCTCTGAGCTACACCCCCAGTCCTATTTTATTTTTAATTTTGAAACAAGGGCTCACTAAGTAGCTGAGGCTGGTTGTGAACCTGTGATCCTCCTGTCTCAACCTCCCAAGTACTGGGATTACAAGCATGCACCACCACACCTGGGACAATGACTACATTTTAAATATGAATATGTCAGTGTGTAGCATATTTATCTGGAATTCAAATTTAAAATAGGAGTCCTTTGTTCATCTGGAATTCACATTTAATGAGGCACCCTCAGTGTGGGGGAACTTGAGTTCCTGTTTCAAATGCAAACCCCTGGGCTTTCCCTGTGAAATTCTGGCTAAGTTAGGTCTAAGGTAGGACCCAGACAGCATTCTTCAGAGGCCAGCTCTTGCCAGCTGCTGGTGGTTAAAACTTTAAGGATTTTCCTGAGCTGGGTTTGAAGTACTTGGTCCTTTGAAATCAACATGGTGGAAGTGTTTATACCACAGCAATTGGCAGGCACTACAGATCAGGGACTTAGATTTTTTCCTGGAAGAGCCCGATGCTAAGCATTTCCCAGCTTACTGTGGAACCAGGTATCTACCTTATCAAGTTTGCAGGTGATGAGGTGCTAGGGCTCCCTGCCCGTTCTGAAGCGGTTTCCAGTTGTTTATGGTGGGGGACACTGTCTGAGGCTGGGGCTCATCAGAGGAAGGAGAAGTCTCTCAGTGAGCTGGGTCTGGACCTGACTCACCGGCTTGTTGATGGGCAACTTGAGACAAAAGACTAGACACTATGCATCAGATTCATCATCTGTATATGGGGAATGATTAAGGCACCACTTCACAGTGTTCAGGGCAGGGCTAGGGGGACACACTTTTGAAGAGGGCCCAGCACACTCAGTGTTCACCAAGGGGTAGCTGGTGTTTTACCACATCGGGCGGGGCTGCCTTGTGGTCCCACTTGAATGAACATGTGAGAATTGGCATTATTTGCTAACAATCTCATCCTCCTTCTGCTAAGGAGCTGAAGATAAATCTCCTCCCAGGACTGACTGCACCGCTCTGTTCACAGGGGTTATGGCCATGGGCTCTGATGCTGGGCCACCATGGCCACACCTAGGTGCAGGAAACCCACCCTGCTACTTAACCTCAGAAACCTCAGCTTCCTCATCTGGAAAAAGGAGGTGATAATAGCAGGTGAGGATAGCTGCAGAGGTGCACGCCTGTAATCCCAGTATTTAGGAGGATGAGACAGAGGGATTGCAGGTTCGAGGCCAGCCTCAGCCACTTAGCGAGACCCCGTTTCAAAATAAAACAATAAGAAGGATTCAATCCCCTGGATTCAATCCCTAATACCAAAAAATTTAAAATGTAGGTGAGGATTTAAATGATATAACACAGATATGCTCGTTTCTATTGCTGCTACAACAAATTACACTGAAAACAACTCAGGTTTGCTCTCTTACACATCTGGAGGTCCCAAGTCTCAATTCAGTCCTGTCAGGCGAAAGTCAAGGCCCCTCTTGACGGCTCCAGGGAGAACCCATTTCTTGCCTTTTGTAGCTTCTAGCAGCTGCCCACAGTCCACAGCTCACAGCCACATCTCTCTCATCCCTGCTTCTGTTTTCTGTTTGTCTCTGACTTTGACCCTCCTGTGTCTCTCTTGTAAGGACCCTAGTGATCACATCTTTCGGTCACCTTGATAATCCAGGGTGATCTCCCCATCTCAAGATCTGTGACAGTCATATCTGCAGAGTCCCTTTTGCTATGTAAGAATATCCATTCCCAGGTTCGGAGGAGACATCTTTGGGAAGAGGCATCATTCACCACACAGCAATGAGTTAGCATTTCACCACCGGCAGCACACGGAAAGCCAGGGACATGCCACCTGCTGTTGTAGTGAGGTGTTAGGTGGCTCTGTCACGGGAGTGGTGACCATTAAGCGCCTCTGAGGCTTCTCCCTGAAGTTGGCCATTCACGTGGAACTCTCTGGAAAGCCGTTCTCTGCCCGCAGAACATGGACACCCCAGCCTGCTCCTCCACCAAGCTTCCTCCTCAGCCTGACCTTTCTGTTGCTTTCCCAGGACCCGAGATCAAATGTCACTAAAATGATAATCTAGCTAAAGGCAGACGCTGCTGTTGTACACCTCATTCTATCCATCCAGCATCCACTCTCCTGACACAACTGCAGGGGCTGGGATGCCAGGAGAAGTGCTCTTCATTTAGGGGAAAGGGGGTAACCAAAGAGAAGATTCCTTAATAAATCCAAACTGGAATTTCTTCCTTTACATTTATGATGAGGAGGAAGAAAATCACATGGCAAATCAAACACCACCAACCGTAAAAACTGAGTCTGTTGGGTTTTAAGGACATAGTAGAAGAGATGACAACATCCACTAGAACACACCCTGCAGACCCTGAGGAGATTGTTGGGGACTCTTTCTTCCTGTCACTTTCTAGCTTCTTAAGTTTGTTTTAATATACTTTTTTTTTTTTGTGGTACCAGGGATTGAACACAGGGGCGTTCTACCTCCGCGCTACACCCCCGGCTCTATTTTTTATACTTTACTTTGAAACCGGGTCTCACGAAGTTGCAGAGGGCCTCACTAGGTAGAGAGAGAGAGAGAGAGAGAAGAGAGAGAGAGAGAGACAGAAAGAGAGAGAGATAGAGACAGAGAGAGAGAGAGACAGGGAGAGAGAGAGAGAGAGAGAGAGAGAGAGAGAGAGAGAGAGCGCTGAGGCTGGCCGGGAACCCGGATCCTCCGGTCTCTGCCTCCCAAAGTACTGGGATTACAAGCGTGCACCACCATGCCCGGCTTGTTTTAATATACTTCTATGGGTGCATTGTCTTTATACATCATAGTGAGTTCAGAGCGATACACACATACATTTGCACCAGCACTCCGTGTGTTTCCCTCGCATCACCCCTCCCCCCGACTTCTCCCTCTGTAAATTTCTTGAGATGGATAGTGATGCCTTCATATATGGACATAGCATTATTTGAACTGGTTCCTACTTTTTTTAAAAGGAGAGGGCCCCAGGGTTTCCCAAGCCCCTTTATCCATGTTCTTTCCCTGAATTCTTACCCTTAACTCCTTGTGCAGTCCCTAGACCAGAGTGAGAGGAGTTGTCATCAATTCCCATACAACAGGAATGCTCATAAGCCCATTAAACAGAACGCACTACCACTGAGTGGAGCATAGGGCCCAACCCGTTAGAGTCATATGACTCCCAGCCCCATGCTTCTCCTAAGGGCCATTTTTCTCTTATTTCCCTCCAAACTATTCCATCCAAACTGCAAATCCGGAGCAGTGACAATGGCATTCTAGAACATGCTCCTCCCGCATGGAGCTATAAATACCCCCGGCTTGCAATTAAACTCCCTACATCCCCACCTCCTTTCTTCCTGCCTTTTTTTAGTGTTAATCAGATGCGAGCCTTTCATAGAGCAGGAATGTCTTGGAAACTTGGAGCTCCTCTTGAAGGTCTGGGAAGTTAGGAAGTGGCCTGGTTTCCCTGAAAGAGTTTTCAGCGACACAGCTCTGCTGCCGCCCCGCCCCCACCCTCCGCCATGCTGTCACTGTTTATCAACCCCAGCCTGTTGAAAAGCCGAACACCCCCTTTGATTTAATCAGGCCCTCGTATGCAGAAACGGAGCCAAGAGCCTCTTCTTCCCAACAGCACAGCATTTCCTGGAACTCGGAGATCAATGGTGTTGATAGGCTGTTGACAAAGTGTTGCTCATAAGCCCATTAAACAGGACGCGGAACTTCAGTTGTAGTCACAGGCCCCCTCTGCAGATGGATGGAGACCAGCCCCGCCCAGAGAGCCGCCTTCTCTGCTTCTTCACTCTCTCAGTCAACCTTCTCACTGCTCTAATCCAAAAACAACTGACCACACAACTTAGAGGAAGGATTTGCTCAGAGATTTTTGGAGATTTGGGGGTCCAGTCCATGGGAGGCCAGTGTGAGGCTCCACTCTCACATCATGGAGGCCAGAAGCAAAAGAGAGTGAGCAAGGGGATTCGAAGTCAAAAGCCCAGTCCCTATGGCCACACCCCCAGGGACCTGACTTCTCCAGCAAAACCCCACCTGCCTAGGGTACCACCCAGTAAATCCATTACAATGGATTTCCACACTGCTAGGAATACAACCCTCGTGACTTAATTACACCAATTCTGAACATTAATACATGAGCTCTTCAGGGGACATTCTGTGTCTAACCATACATTTGCTCTCTTTACTTTCTCAGTATAGGTGGTCCTGGGAGAAGAGGGAAGGTGGTAGAAGGGTTTTTCCCAAGAAGCTTTTCCCACTTCGCTCCCAACCTTCTGGGAAGAATATCCCCCCGTCTCACTCATCCCCACTCCCGAGCATTTGGAGCCTGCTTCTCTTTGGACATGTCATATTCTGTTTAGCATCACATAAAAACAAACACACAAAACCAAGTTTTCACCAAAGAGCATGCTGAGTGTTTCACATTGGTTGTTGAATTTGATCGGCTCCAGAGTCTAGTAGGTAGGCGCAGTTTGTTACTATTTTGTGTTTCATCCTTCTTGAAACTCAGGTTCTTGCTTCAGCTTTCAAAGTCACCAAATGGCAGAAAAGAATGTGGACTCAGGAATCCTTGACTCCTACCTCCAGTCATATCTGTTTGCCTTGTTCGGTCTCCCCTGGTTCTCTAACCTCCTCTGTCAGGTAGAACTGCTGGATTCATGTGCTTCCAGTAGAAATCCAAATAACAATAACTTAACTAAGGGAAAAGTTTATTTTTGTCAGATGTAAAAAAAGAGATTCAGAAACAGATAGTCCTGGAATTAGTATGGTAGCTACATGAATGTATGGAAGTCCAGCTCTCTGCTTCAAAACCCCTTGTTCATGGCTCCCTCATGGCACAAAGTAGCCTCTGGAGATCCAGCCATCACTCCAGATGGCAAGATGAATAAAGGGGCAAAAAAGGACATGCCTCCCCTTTTAAGAAGACTTTCCAGAGGTTCCGTATTATATTCCCACTCATGTATCATTGGCCAAAACTTAGTCACACTCACTCTTTGAACCTACACCCTTGGCCAGGCCCACGTCTCGGCAGGGCTGAGCTAATGCAGTCTCTTCCCACTCTGATTCTGACCCTGCACTGGTGTCAGGACAGTTTCCTTTGAATACTGCTTGGTCACCCCAGTCCCTGGATCCAAAGCCTTCCGTGGACCTCCTTCCAGTTCATCTTCTTTATAAGATGAAATCTGAAATCCATTTCCTGCCCAAAGCACCTGCCCATAAATATCCCCACTTCCCTTTCTCTTCTCTTCTCTTCTCTTCTCTTCTCTTCTCTTCTCTTCTCTTCTC
>PVJS01053713.1:0-13198 GCA_004027185.1 Glis glis
AGAGAGGTGAGGCTGGCCGCGAACCCGGATCCTCCGGTCTCCGCCTCCCAAAGTACTGGGATTACAAGCGTGCGCCACCACGCCCAGCTATGACTGAATATTGTTTTAACAAAAGTCTTTGGCAATCAGTTGAAAATATATAGGGCCGAGTATATATATTTTTTCTTTATTTTTTAAGGAATCAGCATTCTAACATGAATTTATTTTGAGATTAACTACATTATTAAAAAACAAATCTAGTTTTGTATCCTAAACTCTTTTAACTATTAAACCTGAAAGGAAAGCAGAAGCCTTTTTTGATGTCATAGACATGTACCTACCCAGGTCCACATGGTACGCATTTCAAGGTTTCTTGGGGGGAAAATACCTCCTAACAGATAGATATATGTCTTACCTTCGTGAATTAACTGACACATTAGATTTGAAACCAAAGCATACACACTGTGGTATTCCAGCTAAAAATATTTCAAGATTTAGGAATTCCTTTTAAAAAGCCATATTTTAATAATGGGATCTTGATTTTGGAAGCATACCCTGAAGGCTGTCCCAGCTAACTGGGGCACAACTGATCAGTTCCAAAGCCATTCATGGTCGTTGTCAAACAGATTTCTTGGTTATGCCAAAGTTTCCCACAGACATTGAGGAACTGGGGGCTATGTGATATATACATGCATGGCTTGCTTAACTGAAACATTCCAATATATTTGTAGGTCGTGTGCAAGAGGAGCCCTTGCTCTCCTGTTCCTTCTGGGCACTACCTGGATCTTTGGGGTTCTGCATGTAGTGCACGCATCCGTTGTGACAGCTTACCTCTTCACAGTCAGCAATGCCTTCCAGGGCATGTTCATTTTCTTATTCCTGTGTGTTTTATCTAGAAAGGTAAGCAATTTTTTTTTATTTCGTTCAACACCATAGTACATTCATGTAGAATCAGTTACCGAATTGATAGAAAATTCTTAACCTCACAGACTTAAAACTTCTGCTTTTACTGCGGACATGTAGTCCATATTAATTTAAGATCATCCGAACATTAAGCTGTTCATAGGGAAATATGATTTTGGAAAGATATTGCTATTAAGTATGTAAATATAGCTTACATTCACTGGAGCACATTCTGATAATCAGAAAGTAAAAATGTTTTAGGAAACCAAATCCAACAATTTTTTGTGATTTGAAAATAATTTGAAGTGATTGTCATAATTGTGTTTAACATTTCTTCATTTCATTTTCTTTTTTTTAAGATTCAAGAAGAGTATTATAGATTGTTCAAAAATGTTCCTTGTTGTTCTGGATGTTTAAGGTAAACAAGGAGAACTATGGGTAATTATAGCTGAAAAAAATAAAAAATCCAAGCTCTGATGGCCAATGTATAAAAATAACTCATCATATTAAGCAGTTATTAATTACTAGATAATCACATATTTTAAATCATTTTTATGTTTACAGTACATAAACTGTAGATAATTTGAGATAAAAATACATACCATAGAGCCATAGTATGTTTTCCTACATGACATAGTTATGTCTAAAATAGTATTGTAATACTTGGAAAGTAATTGGTTTCTCAGGAGTGATATCACTGTGCCCCAGGAAAGATTTTCTTTCTAACATAAGAAATATATGAATGTCCTGAAGGAAACCACTGATTTGATATTTTTGTGACTCATGTTTCTTTTGGAACTGGTCCCCTACCACCTTGGTAATGAGCTCTGTTATGGAAAGTAGAACATAAGAGAATGAAGGGGAAGAATATAAAATAGTAAAAAGGAAATGGATGTTATGACAATGAAATGTATTTTGAATAAACATGTTGTTCTGTAAACTGGATGACAGTTTTTTTAGATAAAACAAAGAATTGAATAAACACGTCTTACCATTTTGCAAATTATTCTGAGCTTAAATTTCTACTAAAACAACTTAGACCTCTATTTGTTATACCCATTTTCTTTTATAATATTCTAAAAAAATAACCTGACAACAACAAAAAACATTGATATCTGGTTTTTAAGTTAACATGAGATTGTGGTATATGGTATTTCTACACTTATTTCCTAGATTGTGACTTTAGAGGCATAATCAATAAAATATAAGAATGTCAAAGTATAATATCATTTATGCCTAGAAATGTAAAAATAGTGTGTATAAAACTGAAATATTTTATTCTATAGCCTTTCAGTGCAGTGAAAATTATCCTATCATGTTAGACTAGTATATTTGAATGTTTTATTACTTTTAATTTTAGGAATACTGTAGTTTGCATTACAATAGTCCTTTTAATTTACTGTTTTTAAAAGGGCATTGTAAATATGAAAGTATCCACAAATTGAACTGCTACTTTTCTGTTCAGAAAAGTACACATCTAAAAATGTTATTTATAATAAAGCAATCACTGAGAACTGTAGAAGTTTTCACAGTGGATCTATTTTCTGACAGTTTCCTATTATCTATGAAAGCATATTTGCTTAAATGTATGTCTTCTATCTAGTCCCATATCTTCTCATTAAAAAATAAAAGAAGTGAATTTATTTCAAAAACATGTAATTGTTCTGCACCTACTAACCTGTAAAAGTGTGCCAATACACTGAATATTGTGATTTTCAATTAACTCCTCCAGCTATTGAAATGAAGTTTGTCAAATCTTGCTCTTAACAAATAAAATGTTATCTGAATGAAGCAATCCTGTGCCTGCTTTTCTAAGTTGTTTCTTTAAGAAAGATCATCTACCTGCCACTAAGGTCCTTCGCATTTTTAGAGGATCCATGATAATAACTTTCCATTATATCTGCAAGTTTCTTTTGTGCTGAGTCTATGACTTATTATTATTATTATTATTATTATTATTGTCACCTGAGGGTAGTGTCAAAGGAATGTGATATTGAAAAACTACTCTGTTAAAACAATGTATACATAACTATGTGTGGTAGGTAGAGTAACAGCCTTCCACCCCTCGTCTTCAGAACCGGTGAATATAGTAGATTACACAGCGAGGGGGAAACCGGTTGCCTGTGGCATTAAGGTCGCTAGTCAGCTGACATTGAGATGGGGAGAGGATCCTTCATTATCCAGACAGGCCTGGTGTAATCACAAGGGTCCTTAAAGTGAAAGAGGGAGACAAAAGAGACAAGAGTGTCACAGAGATGGGGCATGACAGAGTTTACCAGCCATTGCTGGCTCTGAGGAGGACAAAGTCCACAAACCACTGACCACTGCCAGCCTCTGCGAACTGACAAAGACAGGAAATGAAATCTCCCCCAGAGCCTCCAGGAGGACGGCAGACTACAGATACCTTCATTTTAGCCCAATGTTAGCCATTTTGGACTTCTTATTTCCAGAACTGTAAAATAATAAAATTTATATTGCTTTAAGTGACTGTGTGATCATTTGTTAGAGCAGCAGTAGTGAATTAATACTGTGGCAATATTTATGTAATAACATCAATACACTTTTATTGGTGCATTGTAACTATACATCATAATGAGGTTCAGCATGATTGGAACACACATGCACACAACACATGGTGTGTTCCCCTCTGGAACCCTCCCCATCGCCCCATACATATTATTGAGATTGGCATTGACGTACATAGAATTATTTCAACTGTTCCTTCATCAAGTAATCACATCTTTAGAGACAAGCTAGTCTTCCTATCATGAGGGCAAACACCCTCCCTGAGTTGTCATTGGATAGCAACTATATTCTTTAGCATGACACTTAAGACTTTCTCATAACTGCTTACCTCCCTGTTTTCTTTTTACCCTATGAGAGTTTCTTCGGTCATACCAAACTTTTTACCTTTCCCAACACTTACATGGTTTACCAATTTCTCTATTTCTGGAATTTGTTCCTTGTGACAGTCATTACTCTGGCAAACATCTCCTTGGCCTAGTGTATCATTCTCTGTAATGAGCAGACAGCAAAGAATATACCTCCTCTAACTGGATGAAAGCTTGCCATCAACTAGGGAAATAATAGTCTACTAGGGAAAATATCTGTTGGTTCATTGATTACACTGTGATTAAAAACTTCTTTACATGAAATATACTAATTATAAAGAGTAGAAGAGTCTATAAGCAAATACTTCACAATCTGCATACTAGGTATAACATACTAATATGATGATAACATCATTTCTGTAGTCTTTTTTAATTCAATGCCAGCCATTCAAAATTAAACAATAACCGCATTATTTAATTTTCTATATATTCTGCCCAACTTACTATATCCATCTTAAATGCCCTATAAAACATGGATATATATATATATATATATATATATATATATATCAACATTATTGTCTAATTTCCCCAACATGAGAATTTTGAGGAAAGCATGAATTATAAATTCAGTATGTATTCAGAAAGAGTACCCTAAGATGTCTTCTTGCATGAAAATTGTACCTATCATTCAAGACCCCCTCTGTGAAGCCTCTCTGATCAATTTATTCCTAATTAATTTCCCCAATCACTACCACTAAAGTACTTAGAGTGCACACTATAGCATAGTACTTATTAGGGTTAATTGTAAAGTTCAGTGTTCCAGGTAAAACCTCTATGTTTTAGAAAAGAAATAACTTAGTAATGGCATTTAAAGAAAAAAAATTCTTCCTTGAAAGTTAATACAGATTTCTGTTGTTGTGTATCTCATTTAATTCTCACAGTAACATAGACCATTGTAATACCATTGTTCAATGTGTGAAAAGTGCCTAATGTCACATAGCTAGGAAAACTCAGAGTTAGTGTTAAAACCCAAAGTCCCAGCAAAGTCTGCCTCCCTCTCTAATCAGCTCTCAGAAACCTCGCTTGGGTGAGAGTGAAAGAAGCTAGGTTCATACCCAGGGTCTTTGCATTTCTAGGGCACCCTCCACAGCTATAAATTTGTATAGTGTAAGAATGATATTCTGTTCACAATTATGTTCTCTAGGAGGTGGGGAATAATGATGCACTTTTTAAACATGGGATTTTAACATGCCTTTCCTACATACACATGCAATATGAAATAAGTGCCTATCATACATTTTAGGGGAAGTGATTTTCTTCTTTTTCTCTTTTCCCTTTTCCTATACATTTATTTCTATCCCCCATCTGTACTCACACCTTCAACCAGGCAATTTATCTTAACAAACTGCTATAGATTCTTCTATATCTTCTCCCTCTTTATATGATATTAAAACCATTAACATAAGACCTAATTATAAGAACATCTCTGTTATCTACTTTTCTCACTTGCTAGCTCATTTATTCTCTTCAGTGGCTAAATCGTATTCCATATTGAGGATGAACCATAAATTTCACAGCTGGGATACAATCTGTATTAATGCAATAATATATTGGAAGACTACGGTGCCTTTCAGAAATAATATCATCTGTGCCATACAGCTTGATTTTGTTGTTAAAAATACCAAATACCAGCAGTTGTTTTATCCTATAATGAATATCGTGTTGATGAGCCAAAACACCATTACTGCTATGGTTTGCATAAGTATCCCCCAAAACCCCATGTATTAAAGGCTTCATCCCCAGTCCACGGAGTTATCGGGAGATGGTGGAGACTTTGATAGGTGGGGCCTGGTGAGAAGACGCTAGGTCATTGGGGGCATGCCTTTGAAGAGGATTGTGGGAGTCTGATCATTTCCCATTTCCTCTTCTCTCTCTCTCTCCATTTTCTCGCTGCCATGAGATAAATAGGTAGCTCCCACACTCAACACTACGATGTGCTGCCTCCCCATAGGACCAAAGCAACAGAGCCAATTGACCATAGACTAGAACCTCTGAAACTGTGAGCAAGAATAAACTTTTCCTCTTTTTAAGTTGATATCTCAGGTATTTTGATACAGTAATAGAAAGCTGACTAACACAATAACCCTTTCACCTGTGTAGAGGTTGCTTGTTAATTATTGCAGGTAGTCAGTGAAAACTATGCAGTGGATTTGAGACCCACAAGGCCCCTGGAGCATTTTCATTTACATGTAAAGGATATGAATTATTTACCATAGGTTGTTGGCTTGAGCAAGAATTAACATTAGTGAGCAATCTGAACATGTGTAACATCTGACTTGGTATTTCACTCAGATGTTACACATCCTAGGTTTGTATGATAGTTATGATTAATATAAAATGAGAGGGTAAGCTTAGCTGCAACAGATCTCTTCCAGTGCCAAGGCACTATGATTCTAATTTCAACCCCCCACTTTGAGGCATTGTAAATAATAAAACCTATAAAGTATATCATGATTTCATGTACTCAAAAAATAAGAGGGAAAAATAATAGGTTTCTTTCAAAATTGTCGTTAAGAAATGTGATTTCATTTCCTATTGGGCTACAATTTGGCATATATCAGTATCTCAGAACCAGGCTGCTCAACCTGAAATGAGTATTTTCTTTCTATTCCCTAATGTATCAGAAGTGGATCTGAGGCCAGGCGTGGTGGCGCACGCTTGTAATCCCAGTACTTTGGGAGGCAGAGACCGGAGGATCCGGGTTCGCGGCCAGCCTCAGCTCTCTCGCTCTCTCCCTGTCTCTCTCTCTCTCTCTCTTTCTCTCTCTCTCTCTCCTTAGAGAGGCCCTCCACAACTTCGTGAGACCCAGTTTCAAAATAAAGTATAAAAAAATAATAGGGCTGGGGGTGTAGCGCGGAGGTAGAACGCCCTGCGTTCAATCCCCAGTACCCAAAAAAAAAAAAAAAGTGGATCTGAAAGAACCTCCAGGATGCAGGAGGTTAATTATCCTGGCAGTCAGTTAAGCTTCGGAAGTTTCAGGTGGTAAGAACAGAACCCTAAGAAAGACTCCCTGCTACTGCTGCCTGCTGGGAAGAAACAGCTGCGCCGCTTCCACCACTGCAAATATTGTTCAAATCACCCTAAAATTCCCCCACTTTTCTTTGCGTCCTAATTCCTGGAGACCATTCCTGGAGACCGCCACTGTGCCGGTGAGGTCATTTATCCTGTCACTTCTGCCCTCTCGGCAATCATGACAACCACATCTTTCACTCAGTCTAATGCAGGAGGCGTATCTGCAAGACCTTACATGACCCGAGTGAGGAAAGTAATTATTCAAAACAACTTTGCTTCTCGTTCCTCAAGTGCCACCACCTCTTCCACAGAACCACCTGAATGTGGCCCAATTGGATCTTCCTGTTCAGATCAATTACTCAGGAATTGATCTGGACACTAAAGTAATGTGTAAATACACACTGACTTCTCACATCTTAGAACTTCACTTTAAGAGACTTAGCACAGCACTGTGGATACAAGTCAGACTGCAGTCGGGCTGCCCAGACTACAATTCCCTTTCTACCATCCTTAGTTATATAATCTTGGGAAAGGTACAGCACAGTGCCTCAGTTTCTCGTCTCTGAAACAGAGACAACTACAGTATGCACCATGTACCATTGTTGTAAGAATTAAATCACTTTATAGGAGATAATCAATGCAGTGCTTAGCACATGGCAAGTGGCATCTAAGATCAGCTATAATTATTGTAACCTGGATGGGCAGCTATTGATGATGCACCTACGAGGGGCCAACAATTGTTCTATGTGTGTGGTGGGATTCAGTAAAGATCAAACAAATAAAAAATTGACATAAATGTCTTGTACAGTGAGAATTTCCACAGTATTGATTTATCAAGTTATTTCTGAACAAGCAAGAAAAATAAAAATGAACAATGATCTAGTCAAATTGTTGGTTTATTTTCTCTATTTTCTGCCACCTCACAATCTACTTTCCCCAACTCCCATTCCACCCTGCTCCAAACCTGTAGCTCCAAATCCCATTACTATCCATTGTGGAGTCGGTAATATGTCAGATCGAATTTTAAGTGTTTGACATTGCTGATTGTTCTTGGGAGGGAGCTTGCAGCCCAAGCCCCACAATACTCTATAAACCTAAAAACATTGTCCCTGCAGAGGCTAATGTCCTTCAATTTGATTAAAATTAAAGTGATGTTCCCGTATAAAGTTCGCATCAATACATTTTTATTTAGAGATACTATTTGCATTTACATAAACATGAAAAGTATTGCCTTTTCTTTAAACACAGTACATACACACAAAGACATTTTGGTATTCTCAGTTTTCTATATATTCCCATAAAGAAGGGAGGGACTTACACTGGCATTATTTGGGTACGTCATATTCTTGGTTTTTTCAGGACACTTTGCGGTAATTTCATATGACTTTGCCTAATGTAAAGCTATTGAAACTGCTTTAAAACACAACTCTACACACTGCCACTGTTGGAATCTCCAACACCACACGGACACACACACACACACACACAAACAACAACAACAACAACAATGAACAATTCCACACTATTCTGATATCTTTAAAGGAAAACCAAATGAACCATTTCAATACTTGAGAAAAATAATACAGGAATATTTAATACAAGGAAGAAATATTCTTTAATTAATGCCTGTTACTTGTATACAAAATGTATCTGGTTTTACCTTTTATTTATGCTATTTAAATGTTCAGCATTATTTCCTAAACAAGATTGCTTTGTTATTATGTAAATGTAATTTCTAGTTTCCATATTCAGTTAACTAGATATTGAAAATTGTTTGATAAGTGAATGAGGAATATGGATATTTTGTGATATCTGCCAGCATCATCTGTACACCTTATCATGTTGATAAGAATGCCTGGGAGGTTAGAAACATTCTTTATTCTTCTTTGTGCTAAAGTATGAGAAATGTTTAGCATTGCGTGATTTTTTTTCCAAGTATTTGCATGCACAGATTGAATAAGCTGAATAACCCTACATAGCCAAGCGTTTTTTTAATTTCCCCAGTAGCACTTACCAAATAGGAAGCTCTCTCTTGCTCAGAAAAACTCTATTTCCTTTGAAGCAGGAGTTTAATGTTATTGCTTAGTATCCCCCCATTTTCTTTATAAAACTCAGAAAAGGAAAGTGGATTAATATGTATATTTTATTTGGACATGATATGAATTCCATACGTAAAGAATCAAGTACATAGCACTTCTTCCAAAATGAGTTCAAGGCATCTTACAAAGATGAATAAAGTACAAACTAGACAATATAACTATTGTCTAGTTATATTGTTGAGTCAAAGGGAAAACAAGGGTACATTCATAAAATGAAAATAAAATCTTTAGTAAAATATGAGTGCTTTGCCCATTTAAGTTTGTCCTGTTACCTTTTACTGTGCAACAAAACCACTCTGAAACCTAATGCCTTAAAAAAATCATGTATTATTGCTTCTGATGTTCCGCTTGGTTGATTGGCCTCAGTAGGGTGGTTCACACTCAGGTTTCTCGTGGACTGCAGTCAGCTGTTCACTGGGGCTACAGTGATCTGGCATGATTGCTCACTGAGCTCTCCACAGGGGCTCCCTACCAAGCACCCACTCACCATCTTCCCAGGTCATTTGGGTTTCGCCCAGCGTGCATCCCAAAGCAAGCATTCAAAAGGCTCTGGTACAAGCAGGAAAGCTTCTGAAGTCATAGCTTCCTTTTGTCATAGCAGTCAATCACAAAGCCCATCTTGGCTTGGGGGTAGGAGAAGAAATAGATCCACCTTTTAATGGAGGAATGACAAATTCACATTGCATAAGAATGTGTGGGAATGGGAAATATTATTGTGGTAATTTTTTGAAAATACAACCTGCCATAAGTTTATGCTCTTGCTCATATCTATCTATCACAATAATATCTTTACAAAAGACAAAGCAATGAATTTCACGGGACTTTTACCTATAGTGTCCTTAAGTGTAAGCCAATAAAATCACACCAAAGAACAGTTCAGTCAAAGCAATAAAAGCCATACAAATCCCAAGTTATATGGCCTGAGTAACTATTTTTGATATAGTTTAATCCAGGGGTGAATTTCTAAAATCTATTTCAGTATTCTAGGCTATATTATATCTTAATATTTTTAACAAAGATATTCTTATTAATGGTAACACGGCCCTATTTGAAAATAATAATAATAATAAGACATTTCACAAGTAAAAATTTGGGGGGGAAATCCTTCATAGTTTACCACCCTCACAATCCAACTCTAACATCAACTTGAGCCAACTGGTCAGTTTTTTTTTTAATAAAATGTTTTGGGAAGTATGTTTTTAAAAGCACACCAACCAAAAATTTGAATTTAAGTCAACATAGTTTTGTCATACCCTTTTTTAAATTCATAATACTTTTCCCCCTGAAGCACCAATATGATACAATATACAGATCACACGTTCTTCCACAACCACTCATCCATCACTATTGATTCTACCAGTTGAGTTATTTGAAAATATTGAGCAATATTCACTTTAAGAATAAACTCTGAGCCAAGTCCCGATGAGTATGAAGTAAAATCACTTTGTATTCAACTAATCCAGAAATATAGTAGATGGTCTTTTGTAACAAGAGGGCTCTGCAGCTTCATTAAGAGGTAGACCAGAGGATTCCTCACCCACAGAACATAACAAATGATTGGATGATTTGTGAACCCCAAGTTCTACTCTATGTATGTAGTATGGTGGGATGTTTTAGTGAAAATCCTGCTCAGGTCAAGATACAGAAAAATAACCAGGTGAATTTTACAAATACCTTGATCACAATACTATACTAAAAGTTATAAGCATAAAATATAAAGTGAGTGTAATAACCTACAAATTCCTCCCTTTCATTCACTTGATAACTTTGAAAATGTTTTGAAGTTTAGAAAACACTTGTAAATATTTAGTTCTCAAAAAACTATAATTCTAATTATTTTGTGGTAGTAGCGATTGAACTCGGTGGCATTCTATCTCAGAGCTACACCCCCAGCCCTATTTTATTTTTTATTTTGAGACAGGGTCTCTCTAAGTTATCATGCACTAGCCTCAAAACTGAGTTCCTCCTCTCTCAACCTCCCAAGTACTGGGATTATAGGTATACACCACCACATCAGGTTTTAATGTAAATGTTTTATCTTTCAGTTTCATAAAATGGTATATAAATTATTTCCTGTTATGTTTACTATAATTATTATTCTTATTCTAATTATTTCAAGACTGGAATCATGTTTTATCTTCTAAGCTAGTGTGAATTAACTAAGATTCAGTATATTACATAAATGCATACTCAAACAGTTTTAAGGTTATGCAGTCGTATCTAGTTCTGACTTGGATCTAGGCAGCCGATACCACTTACAAAATAACATTTCAACATAAGAGTCTGGCTATGAATAAGAGAAGACAAATACTTAATATCAGAAAAGTTAAGAAGAAATATTTATAAATGTGAGTCTATTTCAAGATTTGAAATGTCTAATAAAATGAAAACAAGTCTGTCACTTAAACTATCCATTCTCTTTCCATGGCTAACAAAGCCAAAGGTTATGTCCTATAACAAGTGTACACTAACTAGATTTCACCTAGACTAGACCTAGTTGCAGAATGTTTTCCAGACAAAACTCAAAAATATACATACTTCCCCAGACAGTAAACTCTCAGGTCTCTGCTTCGCTACAACACTGTACGAAGGGGGAAAAGGAAAGGATGAGGTTGTGTTTAAGGAAAATGAATTTATGAATTAGTAAGGAAATGAAAGAAGCTTTAAATGAAAGCGGTTTGCAGGGATGCCTCCCCTGAAGCTACACAAAATTGAAAAGACATCTACCGAATCTTAACACAGCATTCAATGATATCTTCCAGTCTACCCTTTTAATGGATGATTTGTATGCAACACTTCCAAGTGAGAAGAGAGTATTATAGACTACTGAATCAGACATAATCACCCTATTGTCCCAGCGGGGGCAGCTTAGAGAATAGGGGGAAAGTGAAAAATCTTATGTTCAAAACGTTTTTCTCTGAAACCACCTAAACAACACAGCCTATGAACACCGCACACATTATCAGGTGGCCTGAGCCACAACTTATACCTCTCAGTATTAAAGGGAAAATAAACACTACAAAAAATTAGTCTTCTTCCTAAAGGAATTAGGCTGTTTCTAATATGCCAAACCTCAAAATAAGTGGTGATTGTCTTTTGGTAACACTATATGCTTGAAGTGAAGACAGCTATTTTGATTTCAGTTTTCAAGAAGTGACATTCTAAAAGTATTGTAATCTAATGAAAATCAATGAGGAGACCCTTACATAGTGCAGTAATTCAATCCCTGAGGAACATAAAAAGTAATATCATTTTATTTTTTAACTGCATTATACATTTTTATTAAAACATAACATGTCTGGAAAGTAAACATTTTATGCTATGGCTATACTATTTTTATGTGTACTTTTATCGGTGCATTGTAATTATACCTCATATTGAAGTATGGAGTGATAGGAATACACATGCACACAACACTTAGTGTATTTCCCTCCAGATCCCACCCCCTCCCTCCCCTTCCCCATACATGTCATTGAGATTGGCATTGATAATTTCATGTGTGTACATAGCATTATTTAAACTGTTACCTTTTTACATCTCTAGTACCCCTCCTCCCTCCCCAAACCCCCTTCCTCACTCTATAGAGTCTCTGCTCCTCTATCTGAGATCTCTCTTGTTTCCCAATTTCTATCTAGCTTCCACATATGAGAGAAAACATACAACTATTCACTTTCTGAGACTGGCTAATCTTACTTAGCATAATATTCTCAAGTTCCATCCATTTTCCTGAAAATCACATAATTTTGTTCTTCTTTATGGCTGGGTAAAATTCCATCGTGTGTATATACCACAGTTTTGTGATCCATTCATCTGTTGATGGACACCTAGACTGGTTCCATAATTTGGCTATTGTGAATTGTGCTGCTATAAACATAGATATGCATGTATTGCTGTAATATTCTGACTTCAATTTCTTCAGAAAGATGCCCAGGAGAGGTATTTCTGGGCCATATGGTGGTTCCATTTCCAATCTTCTGAGAAACCTCCACTCTGATCTCATAAGCACAAAAATAATAGCTAGCTTTAAAGAATTGCCACCCTGTTGGAAGAACGCATCTGTGAGGGAAAAGCCATGTGAGAGGGTCTTCCCTTTCCTACAACGTTAGAGGTAAATAATATCCTATAAAGCTACATATCATAATATAGATTGACTTCAACAACTAAGACACCTAGGTAAAAAAAACTGGTCAATTTAACACTTTCCTTATTAAAAAGTTTGGCAAAATACTAAAGTGCTACAAAATAAAAAGTGCTACAAAATACTAAAACATTAAATTTCATGATCTACATTCTTTTTTTTTTTTTTTTTTT
>PVJS01053714.1:0-13201 GCA_004027185.1 Glis glis
CGGAGACCGGAGGATCCGGGTTCGCGGCCAGCCTCAGCTCGCTCTCTCTCTCTCTCTCTCTCTCTCCCCGTCTCTCTCTCTCTCTCTACTAGTGAGGCCCTCCACACCTTCGTGAGACCCGGTTTCAAAATAAAGTATAAAAAATAGGGCCGGGGGTGTAGCACGGAGGTAGAACGCCCCTGGGTTCAAACCCCAGTACCGTAAAAAAATAAAAATAAAAAAATAAAGAATAAAATAGGGCTGGGATTATAGCTCAGAGGTAGAATGACCCTGGGTTCAATCCCCAGTAGCACACACACATACACACACACACACACACACAAAAAAAAAAAAAAACCTAAATTCAGGAATTCAGCTTTAATACTATGGCATACAAGAGAGAATTTCTTTTGGTACTATAGATGGGTAATTAGAGAAATACACTCTACCTCATGTTATTTTTGATGACTGTTTCAGTCACAAAATCTCAATCATAATCCAAGGAAGAAATGCAATTTCCATATGAGAATCAGGTCTTAAGAAGAAAGGGCCTTGCTTCTAAATCTAGTATTTATTAAGAGCTTTTTTTATAACTAAAGTTTAACGGAAGAGAAAGTTTACAGTAGACTGGAGAAATTGCAGACAGAGAAATTTGCACTACATCTTTAATGGCAAATAGTATCTTAGATCTCCCTCCTTGTTTTTCCTTTCCTCTCTCCAGCTCCATTCACCAACTAACCCATAGGTCAGAATTCCTCCCCGCCTGGATATAAAAGGTGGAAAATCTGTCCTCTTTTTTCCCCATACTTTTCAACATTTTGAAAGCATTAGAAGAAAAATTTTCTCTCATAATAATAATAATAATAATAATGTTACAATAGCTACCATTTATTAAATGTTCACCATATGTCATGCATTATATTAAACAATTTTTGCATTATTTCCAATTTTCACAACTTTCCTCATAGAAGAGGAAAACAAGACAAAGAAGTGAGTTTTTGATTCACCTATGATTATCAACCTCTAACCCATAAGTTAGTGATCACAGCTGGAGGGAGGAAAGAGGAGTCAGGATGGAGAGTTAGGATAGTGCGTGCCATTAATCACACAGCAGAATTGGATTAAAACCCAGATCTATTTGACTCTACTAATTCATATTACCACTTAAATTGTTTAGCTCTGAAAAGCCAAAAAGAGGGAATTAAACAACTTAACTCTTGAAGTGACAAAAAATTCAATATCTATGAGATATATTATCATATCCTGGAATATAATATCATATCCAGGATATTATCATATCTTGATTTCCTGGAATCAACTTTTATTCCATAATTTATTTTTCAGGAATAGTAGAAGTATAAATAATGTAAATAAAGTATATAAATATAAATACCTAATATTAAAATATTACAAATATAAATTATCCCTTTAGAGTGTTATTTTGAGAATTAATTAAATGAACAAAATGTCTTATGAACTTCCATTAATGACCACAACCAAAACAACTATGATTAGAAATGAAAATTCTTAGCCGGGCATGGTGGTGCACACTTGTAATCCCAGTACTTGGGAGGCTGAGACAGGAGGATTGCAGGTTCAAGACCAGCTTCCGCAATTTAGTGAGGCCCTCAGCAACTTAGCAAGACCCTGTTTCAAAATAAAAAATAAAATTGGACTGGGGGTCAGGATCAGAGGTAGAGTATTCCTGGGTTCAATCCCCAGTACCACACACAAAAAAAAATAAAATAAATGAGAATTATTTTGTTATGATGAAGTTAACAGGTAAATTATTCTTTCCTACTAATGTAAATTGTAAGGATTTTCTCTTACCACTGAGTTTTATTTATCTTTCCTGGCAGAGATTTCCTAAAATAGTTCACAACATTTTTGTTCAGATGACACAGTTGTTTACCATAGTTTTGTTCTTCATTCCCAGGAAACATGTTCAGGAAACAGAAATCAAATAACATTTGAAATCTTTGTTTCTAGTGTATTATGTTATGAAACTGATTATGTGCTAAAATCCATTGTAACAAAAAAGGACCTGAGGTCAAAGGCAAAATAAATGAATATTTTTTGTTCTACTAATATTTTTTAATCTTATAACTGAATATTTGTCGTGTGTGTGTGTGTGTGTGTGTGTGTGTGTGTGTGTGTGTGTGTTACTGGGGATTGAACCCAGAGACATTCTACCTCTGAGCTACACCCCCAGTTCTTTTTATTTTTTGTTTTGAAACAGGTTCTCGCTAGGTTGTTGAGAGACTTGCTAAGTTGCTGAGGCTGATCTCAAACCTGTGATCCTCCTGTCTCAGCATCCCAAGTACTGAGATTATAGGCATACACAATCACACGTGGCTAATATTTGTCTATTTATATTAGAAGTATATTACAATATAATTTGCCTATGGCTTCCCAGAAGTTACAGAGAAAATAACATACAGTTTTGTTCATAGGAGATTTTAAGAACTAAACTTACCCACTGTTTAATTTCATTTTCTAAAACTTTTCTTTGGCTTGGTTTAGCTAATAGTTGTGTATTAGACAGTACAATCATTCCATTTATACTTTATGACTCAATCAATTCAACAAAAATTCATTGCATATCATAGAAGAGGCACTTCTGAGCTCTAAGGAAGGATAAAAAGATGAGTATGGTTTGAAAGAGACATGAAGCAACTAAGAAATAAAGTGGAGAGAAGAAGATCAATACCATAACCAAGGTACAAAGTGCTATGTAATCACAGTATGGGAGCAATTAATTCCAGTTGAGTACATATGTAATGGGAAAGTTGGAAAAGAAACCAACATGAATAGCTACAATGAAAATATCCCAGGTTTTTTATCAACAGACATTCCTTTATTCAATCTATAACAAGTTGACAGGTATTGTGAAACTTAGATTTCAAAAGTACTCTTAGTTTTTATCCTTCAGTAACTGTGCTAGATGATGCCTAAAATTTAAGTAAAAAATAGAAATCCTCTCCAAAAATAAATAAAATTAAAACTTTGTAGGCTCATAAAAGGCAAGATTCATACAACTTGAACAGAATGATGCAAAGCCCATGGGCACTTCCTCTCCTGTGTCTCAATGGATCATTCCTGAAGTTTCTAGCTTCTTTTGCAGCTGAACCATGAGGACTGGGAAAATCACCCCCAAAGAATTACCTAGCAATGCAGCAGCTTGTAGGGCTTCGCACACCCTGTTTCCTCTGTCTCAGAGCTTTCTTCCCTATCTTTTTTCCACTATTATCTTGCAACTACCACTGTGAAATCTAAGTGTGGACATCACCTCTGGAGCATCTTCTCTGAGTCCCCACCCCCAACCCTCACACATCCTAGTCTTTGGTCCTTTAATTACACCCTATACTAACCTCATCACAGAGCACTTGAAACTATTTACTTCTCTTTTTCTCCACAAGTCTATAGTCACCTTGCAGACAGAGATTGTCTCATTTGGCAACTAGCACAGCAATATTACATCATAGGTGCTTATTATGGGTTGAAATATGCCCCCCAAATAAAAAGATATATTGAAGTCCTAACCCTCTGTGCCTCAGATTATGAACTGATTTAGTAATAGGATTGTTACAAATTAAATGAGTTAAAATGAGGTCCTACTGGAGTATGGCCCACCCTACTGGAGTCGGTATGACTGGAGTCACCCTATGAAGATGACTACGTGACAGCAGACACAAAAAAGAATGCCCCGTGACAAGGAAGGCAGAACTGGAGTTATCCGAGCCAAGGAATGTCACAGCTTGCCAGCAAGCCACCAGAAACCAGAAACTAGAGGCAAAGTCCTGTAGGTTTCAGAGGGAGCATGGCCCCGCCGACCCTCCAGAACCGTAAGAATAAATATTGTCATTTAAGCCACTCAGTTCGTGTTACTTTGCTACAACAGCCTTAGGAAAATAGCCCCGTGCTCAAAAAATGTGGATGATAGATGACTTGGAATTTTCCCTGCCTATGAAATGTGTCTTATTCACACTTCTTATGTCTTTCTTCTACCCTTGATGTAAACAGAATTGCTTTTTATATTTGCCTATTTTGTAGTCTATATGTTGATACATCTTCATGCCTGCACTAAATTCAGTTTTTACCCTTACGAAAACTTACCAGATGATGTACATTTCTTGATAGCTAAGACAGAGAAAAGAGAGGTAAGAGAATAAGACTTTGTTCCCATATGCAAACAACTAAGAGGACCCCTCTTCACCATGGGCTTAGGTGGTGGCGTGCTGTTGTTGAGTTTGCTGATCTTGTTATTTAGTATAGTGGTCAGTAGCTTGGAATTTGTCATCACATGGGCTGGGACCAAATTCAGTTCACCATAGCTTGAGAAAGTTATTTAAGCTCATTCCACTTTAGTTTCCTAGCCTGTAAAATGGAATAACAGTAGTGTCAAACTTCTGAGTTATTATAAAATAATGGTGTAATTTCTACAAAATAATTGTCTACCAAAAATAATTATCTACAAAAATAATGACATAATTGTTTAAACGCGTTATGAACTGTGGTTCGTGTGTAAGGTTTTAATAAAAGTTATTATGGTTAGGAAAAAACTCTCCACTTAGGATCAAAACCAAATTATTTCATAAAGTAGCATTCTCGGTACTAAAAACTGGATTGTGCTACAAATGAAAAAGTATAAATCTATAATGGAAAAGATTTTTTAAAGTTCTGTCAATGCCAGAAGAAAATAGAAGAATTACACCTTCCATGGGCACAAGGCTTTAATTATTGAGTCCAAAGACTCACCCACCTTTTTTTCCCCTTTAAACAGGCTAAAAGGAGAGAGGAGATTCTCCAACTCTTAAGAAAACAAAGAGAAGAAAGGATCTCGGTGAGACTGATAGCAAAGCATTCAGATCAATTCATCTGAAGGGTGATCTGTGGCAAGTCTTCAGAGGTTTTGTAGATTGACCTTTTAAATCTAGATGCCCAGAGTCCGAGCCGAGCGCAGTGGCACATGCCTGTAATCCCAGTACTTGGGAGGCTGAGGCAGGAGGATTGCAGATTCCAGGTCAGCCCCAGCAACTCTGCAAGGCACTCAACAACTTAGTGAGACCTGTTTCAATATGTAAAATAGGGCTGGGGGTGTAACTTAGAGATAGAATACCCATGAGTTCAATCCCCAGCACCAAAAAAAAAAAAAAAAAAAAAAAAACCTTGATGCCCATAGTCTAGAGCCCTCTATATACTGGAGAGGGGCAGGGTATAGAGATCAGGCAATTTGGCAATCCTTGATAGACCAAAGTAACTCCAGAGTTTGCAGCTCCCCTGGCATAAGAAATGGGGTGTTGTCAGTGGAGTTTATTGTGCACCTATTATAAAGCTGTAGGATATTAACATGGGATCCTTCAGTGCTAATTTTTATTTTATAATGATAGATATTTCCTAGATCACACAAAAATAAATGCTAAATGATGATAAACTTTGTAAAAAAAATAATGACATACTACAAGTGTATAGGTGCACAATCACACTCCTGAAAGAACTTCAAGTTCCCTAATTTGGAACATTTCTAACCTGATAGTTTCCAGATTTAAGAAGTTAGTCTTTATAAATTCTATGATGATTTTACCTTAGCATTTTTTTCTTTCTTTTTTTTTTTTTTTGCGGTACCGGGGATTGAACGTAGGAGCGTTCTACCTCCGCTCTACGCCCCTGGCCCTATTTTTTTTTTTTATGCTTTATTTTGAGACCGGGTCTCACGAAGTTGCGGAGGGCCTCACTAAGGAGAGAGAGAGAGAGACAGGGAGAGAGTGAGAGCCGAGGCTGGCCGTGAACCCGGATCCTTCGGTCTCCACCTCCCAAAGTACTGGGATTACAAGCGTGTGCCACCACGCCCGGCCCTACCTTAGCATTTTTTTCAAGTGAGTGAATTTTGGTCGGTGCAAGAAGTAAAATTTTCCCTTTGTGATTTTTGCTTTGTTTTGCTTTATTTCTAGAAAGAACTGATTTCCCTTCCTTATAGACCTAAGGCCAAAGAACACAAAGCAAAGTAAGTTTACTGCTGTAAAAAAATTTTCTCACCTTTTTACTTATTGTCTAGAGGAACCTTGCACACTCTGTCCCTTCCTTCTCGACCTGGGCTGTTCACCTGCCATCATGCCCTCTCCCTCCCCTCCCCAGCCTAACACCATCTTCTTTAGTATATCGGCAGGTCTTACAGATGACCAGCTCTGGTCCCACCAGTGTTCTAAGGCTGCTAAAATTAAGTTCATGTAGCAAACAGCTTTAGCCTCTCAGTGATTAGTTAATAGCCTTATCCCTGAAATAATGTTTGAATTAGACCAGGAATGTGCTCTAGAAGAGTTTGAAGAAAATCGGCTTCACCAGTTAATATTAAAGTACCCCTAACTTTTAAAAATCCCCATTTTTTTTATTAGAACTGAAAACCATGGTGGGTAACTCAACATCAATTTGACAATTTTTTTCATACTACATTCAGGGGAGGAAATTAGAAAGCCATAGAATGTTGATTCTTATTAATATTGAGGCTGGCCCCCATTACTGTTATCAAAGTAATATCCTTAAATAAGGATAAATATGTCTATACTTCTTTTTTTTAAATGAAAAAATACTTAATCACCTGGCTATAATGTCTACATGATGCTTAACAACTTAATCTCTTGCTTTTTAGGCAGATGATTTGACTTAACTTCTAAGGGTGGAGTAAAAGTAGCCCAATCAAAAGATTTAGTTAGCCAGGCATGGTGGTACATACCTGTAATCCCAGTACTTGGGAGGCTGAGACAGGAGGATCACAGGTTCCTGGCCAGCCTCAACAACTTAGCGAGACCCTGTTTCAAAAAAAAAAAAATAGGGCTGGAGGTGTAGCTCAGAGGTAGAGTGCCCCTAGGTTCAATTCCCTGCACCAAAAAAAAAAAAAAGATTTACTTAACTGATTCAAATAATGGATAAAGACTGCTACTTGAGTAGCATTAAACAGATATGTTGACTGCCTTAGATTTCTGCACATATTTTTACAGAACATTCCTGCTGCTACCTATGTTGATCCACCTGAAAATAAAACATTATTTCACAGCTTAAACAGATAACTATTTTAACAATTTAAATGCTTAGTTACTTAATTCCTTTTATAGTATATTAATTCTCTCCTCCATCCTGAAGCCTGAATTTCATTCCATTTTACAGTGACATCTTCCTCTGAACTTCCTAGAGTTACTATCTATTCCATTCTTCTAGCATCTAACCATACACTATTCTGTGCCTGTGTTTTATAATTACTTAACTCTATCTCTTAAATTATTTAACATTTCACATATTTTTTTCTTGTCTATATTATAAGCTCCATGAGAAATTGGGACAGCCAAAGTGCCTAGCACACTACCTACATGTTGGTATTCAGAAAGCATTTGTAAAAAAGTTTTTAGTTCAAAAATATCAAGTCACTGGGCATGATAGGGCAAGCCTGTAATCCCAGTACTTTGGAAGCTGAGACAGAAGGATCACAGGTTCGAGGCCAGACTCAGCTATGTGGCGAGACTTCCAGAAACCTAGTGAGACCCTGTTTCATAACAAAAAATAAAAAGAGCTGGGGGTGTAGCTTGAAGGTAGAATGCTCCTGAGTTCAATCTCCAGTAACTAACACACACACACACACACACACACACACAGAATATCATGTCATTCAATTGAGTATTAACTAATTTAGAAATTGATATTTTATACTATATGTTGATTTAGAAATAATTTTTAAATTTTGTAAATATTTAGATGCAATTGTAAAATGCTTTAACTTTGCCCTATTCTCCACCCCCTTCGTCCTTTCCTCTCTGTCCAAAACTCACCTACATACATAGATGCAGTCTTACCATCCCTCCTTCAAGAGACCTTCCTAGGATAATCTGGGTCTCCTTTTATCAGAAAGAAAGAACTGGAAATATGGTCCTAATAAGGTTTTTGTAGCAATATATTTATTATCTACCCCAGGAATATTTGTGTTTTAAAAGAGGGCTAAGTGATTAAGCCCAAAAAAAGGGTTACCAATGATGAAATCTCAGGAATTTGCCTCTTAGGTGAGTAAAATATATTTAGGGTAGGTGGTCTTCTCGGACCACACCCTTCAAGTTACACTTGTTTGCAAAACCCAATGCATATTCAGAATCCACATCTGGGAATGTTTAGAAAGTTTCAAAGTTGTTTTCATGGTACATCATGTTCACAATGACAGAGTTCTGTGTATAGAAATAATTCGTATTATTACCAACAGGAAAGTGATTTCAGAGTCAGATAAAGAAGACCAAGAAGAAGTGAAGGCCTTGAACTGATTTGAGTGATACATGGTAGAGGATGACTTCTATCTTCACATTTGAAACAACCTGCACTTACATCAGGATCATTAGGTTCACTGACATTTTTAACTTTGTCAAAGGAAATAAAAGTTAAATGTGCACGTTTCTAGGAATTTTACCAGGTATTGAATTCTTGTGTTAAACTAGACAGTGAAATAAAAGTCAAATATGCAGTCTTACATGGGTTTTACCAGTTATTGTACATTTGTATCTATTTTACTTATTGCATACTACTGTGTTTGACATCCCACCATAATCATGTCTCATGTTACACATTCTCAAAATCCTATTAATTGTTTCTACTTGAAGGGTTTCTAGAATTTCTACATTTGATCTATATTATGAACATCAGATAAGCAAGAATTAGAGGCTTTAAGTGCCCCAATTTGTAGCTATTGGTAAAAGTAATTAATAAGAAAATGGGAACAAAAGGCATCTTGAAAACTCAAAAGCCTTCCTGCTTTAAGAAAGATCCCTTTTAGCCAGGTGTGGTGGCTCACACTTGTAATCCTAGTACTTGGGAGGCTGAGACAGGAGGATCACAGGTTTGATGCCAGTCTCAGCAACTTAGTGAGACCTTGTTTCAAAATAAAAAATAAAAAGGGTTGGGGGTGTAACTCAGAGGTAGAATGCCCCAGGGTTCAATCCCCAGTACAAAAAAAAAACTCTTTTCAAAATTTGATTTAAGCCAGGGCTATGCATTCTTCCCCAGTGTTCAAAGCTCTATTTAGAACCATCATTCACTTCACCATCCGTCTCCACCAGAGTCCTGGACATCACCTCCATAAGATGTAGCTGGCATCTATAACACACCAAGCCACAAGGGAGGCTGGAAATTATCTTTAGATGAGGGGAAGGGATATCCACCTAGTAAAAATTCAAGGACTCTATCACTAAAAGAAGTGAAGGATGGATATTAAGGGGCAACTGCAAGTTTCTGGAACAACACAATTTGGAGAAGTCAGCTTTTATCACCGTGACTAAAATACTTGACATAAACAAGGGAGGAATGATTTATTTTGGCTCACGGTTTGAGAGGTTTCTGTCCATGATAGGTTGGTCCCATTTGCTTTGGGCCTGAGGTGAGGCAGAAATCATGGCAGAAGGGCGTGGCAGAGGAAAGCTGCTCAGCTCATGACAACTGGGAGGCAGAGAGAGAGAGAGAGAGAGAGGTCATCCCCAGTGACCTACTTCCTCCGACTTGAGCCCACCTCCCAGTAGTCCATTCAGCCATCAGTAGATTAATCCACCTGCGTGGTCAGAGCCCCCATGATCCAATCACTTTCCAACACCGCCCCCACCTCTGAATTGCTGCATTAGGGACCAAGCCTTCTACACATGTGACTTTAGGGGACACTCCCTATCCAAACCATAAGAGAGGAAAATGTAACAAAATCAAGATAATCAGGTCTGGAGGGGGAAATATTTTAAATTATAAATTGGCAACCCCATCCTAGCACCATCAAGAATAAAAGGCACCTGTCAGACTGATAGATTTGTCAGACAGACTGCTACTGTGAAGGTGGACATAGCAGGTTGTCAAAGCCTAAACTTTTCAATCATATAACTAATCCCCTTTGTTCTGATTTCATTCTTGCTGAGAAATTTTTTCTTGCCCAGAGGAAGAGTATGGGCTCAACAGGCCAACACAAACATCAGTTTACCAGGTCATTATTTTTCTCAATGTATGAATATATTAAGGTTAAGCATCCCTCATCCAAAAATCTGAAACTAGGAATGCTCCAAAATCCAAAACTTCTCAAGCACTGACATGACACCATACTGGAAAATTCTCATGTGAGGGTGGCAGTCAAGGCCCTAAAAATACTGTAGAAAAATACCTTCGAGCTATGTGTATAAGGTATATATGAAACATAAATGGATTTTGTGTTTAGGCTTGAGTTCTATCACCAATATATCTCACGAGTAGGTGAGCAAAAGAAAACTGGGACCAAAGCCCAGAAGTCCACGCCCCAGATGGGGCTTCTGCTATGCTCCACAACAGCGAGGTGCAGAGGAAGCAGCACTGAGCCCAGACCCGCCTTCTGCTATTTAGTCCTTAGGCTTTGGACAGGAGGCTCACATTATTTGAATATATCTGGAAACATCTTTTTACTATAAGAAGCCATTGTAAAACACAACTATTGTGGAAGTTGAGGAGAGGGACACACTGAGGACAAGGTTGTGTAGAAAGGCTTCTTCCGGGGAGTGGGGTCATTTTCCTTCTGCCACCAGTCCAAGGCCAAACTCCAGAACCCCTACCCCACCTGCCAACATGAAGCACAATACTTTTCTTGCTGAAATCTGGGACAACCTTTGGCTTCTGGAAGAAGCCATCTCCAGAGAGGAGCTCTCCAACTCTGCCACCTTCCGTGGCCGTTACCCATGCTGTGCACCGTAACTTTCCTGGCCAGTGGACACACTCCCTGCCCGAGCATCCACCTTCCTCTCCCAGGTGTAGCCCTGGATGCTGGGACTGCGATCTACAGCGCCTTTCCCTTGGCCCACCCCGCAGAGCAGAGTGAACTGGGCTGTGGTCCTGGAGAGTAGGGCCAATACGTGGCACTGTTTTTAGCCGCACCACGCTCTTCGTCCTATTTCAGAGAAGCCCTACGTGGATTTTCTGCCCCTGCGCCCCACGGGAACTCAGGCTCTCCCCGGGAGGCGTGGCGCGCCTCGCCGTGGTTAGCTCCCCACTGGCGCCTGGGGCTCGGGCTCAGGCCGTCGGGGGCGGGTCCGCCACCCGGCAGTCCTCCCGCAGTGACGTCCCAGGGGGCGGAGGGGAGGCCGGTGATTCCGAGCCCTCCCCGCCTCCTCCCAGTGCCGGGTCGCTCAGTCCTCGGGAGATGCTGCTGTGGCGATCACAGCTGCCCCGCGCTCGGCCGCGCGTCAGCCCGCTGCACCGCCTCAGCGCCCGGGCGTCCGAGGGCGCACCCGATTGGGGCCATGCAGCCGCGGGGGGCCATGCAGCCGAGTGGGGCCGTGCAGCCGAGGGGGGCCGTGCAGCCGAGGGGAGCCATGCAGCCGAGTGGGGCCGTGCAGCCGAGGGGGGCCGTGCAGCCGAGGGGGGCCATGCAGCCGAGGGGGGCCGTGCAGCCGAGTGGAGCCATGCAGCCGAGGGGAGCCATGCAGCCCCCCGGGACCATGCAGCCGCGGGCGGCTCTGCGCGCGGTGCTGCTGGCGCTGCTGCTGGCGGGGCCGCCGGGCGCGGAAGGTGGCCTGCGGAGCGGTGAGTGCGCGGGGGCGGGCGCCGGTGCCCCAGTGCACCCCAGCTGCGGCGGACCCTCTCCCGAGCCACTGCGCCCCCGCTCTGGCTCTCCGCGCGCGGGGAAGGGAGCGCTCCCCGCTCCACTCCGGACCCAGCCCTTCCGAGTCCCTGCTCCCAGGGAGCAATCGCCCGGCGTCTGGGACCCGCGCGGGCTCCCGGGGCCGCCAGTTCCCTGTGCGTCCCGGGACGCTGGGAGTGCGTTCCCCGCCCAGGGTCGCCGGGTTGGGTGGGACAACGTAGGCTGGGTGGGGCGGCGGGCAGCCCCGTGCAGCGCGCCTCGGTCCCGCTGCATAGAGACCCGGCCCGGGCCCCGCGCGGGGCAGGCTCGCCCCAACCCCACCACCGCGCAGACGTCGGGCGGTCCGCGTTACCCCGGGCTCTCCGCGGGGGTGGCCGGCTCCCGCGCCTGCAAAGAGCGCTTAGAGATCGGGAGAGCGGCTTAGCGCCGCCAGCCCCGCCACGCTCCGGGCAATGACTCTGTGCTTCCTTCCTTCCGTCGTGTTATTGCAGCCTCGGATATGGACCCCAGAGGAGGTACGGTGCTCTCACTTCTTGCCTCTTGCTGTTGTTCTGCATGTCGGGGAGCAGGGGTGGGTATCCGTGTCCTTCTCTCGGGTCCCCTTCCCTTCTTGGGCGACGACAGCTTGCTCGGTCAAGGCGGATGGAGGAGAATGGGCACCTGCTCCACACAGGTATCCCCTCGTGGGACGGACTTAAGGAATCTAAAGCTGGTTTCAGGATGGGGGTGCGGTGCGGGGCAGCAAATGAGAGTAACTGGATCGAGCGGCTTGGAATAGGGCTGCAGGAGCTCGGTAGTTGGTGGTGGAGGATAGAAGGCCGGCCTGCTCTTCCCTTTCCTGCACATGAGAAAAGACACTTCCTGAAGACAGGGTTTACCAGATGGGCCCTCGGGCCTCCTTCCAGTGATGGCTGTCTCTGGCACTCACTGCAGACTTGGGATGTGTGGCCAGGCTGGACCATACAGGAAATTCGATTAAGGTGTTATGTTTTCCCTTGACGATCTAGTGTGGAAAAGTGCCGGCTGCCAGTAAATTCAACTTCAGTTTATGTTGTGCTAGTGGCCAGTTTGGGGGTGTTCCTGGGGCTCTTTCGCCTTTCCTCTGCTGCCTGATTTGGAGCCAGCATGAAGGAATCATAGGAACTTGGCTGGCCCAGCCTCCTCCCCAGGCGGCATGCAGCCACAGCCCTCTGGAATATCTCCTTGGTGAGAACATCTTTGTCTTTCTGAGCCCTCATAATTTGCTGGTGAATCTGTCCAGTTAGAGCTTCTCTGTTTAGCAGCAAGAGCCAAAGAATGAAAGAAAAAGGGAGAAAGTACAAGACTCTTCTAACTTGTTGCTCATTGAGAATTTATTTAGAAAAGTAATGAAGAAATAGAAAATAAAAATAGAAGCGGGGCATGGGGGTGCATGCCTGTAATCCCAGTATTTGGGAGGCTGAAACAGGAGGATCACAGGTTCAAGGACAGCCTCTGCAGTGTAGAAAGACTCTCGGCAATGCAGTGAGACCCTGTTCCCAAACAAAAAATAAAAATAAAGGGCTCGGGGTGTAGCTCGGAAATTGAATGCCCCTGGGTTCAATCCCTAGTACCACAAACAACAACGGAGGAGGA
>PVJS01053715.1:0-13201 GCA_004027185.1 Glis glis
AACCCGGATCCTCCGGTCTCCGCCTCCCAAAGTACTGGGATTACAAGCGTGCGCCACCACACCCGGCTGGGGCATTCTACTTCTGAGCTACACCCCCAACCCTATTTAATTTTTATTTTGAAACAGGGTCTCGCTAAGTTGCTGAGGGCATGGCTGAGTTGCTGAGGCTGGCCTTGAACCTGCCATCCTCCTGTCTCAGCCTCTCAGGTACTGGGAATACAGGTGTGTACCACCACACCTAGTTTATGCATTTCCTAATAACAATAGCTAACTTCCCTGGAATGCTTAGGAGACTAAAATAAAACTCAAGGGTGTCCCTTCTTTATTTTACTAATCTTCCCAGCAACCTTTCTTGAGGTAGGGTACTGTATTTTATGGGAAAACGAAGGCATGAAGAGGTAGGAATGATACCCAAAGATAACACAGGTCATTAGTGATGTAACCCAGATTTGAACAAAGGCATGTAGGGGGCGTTATCTTAGCCAGGATCCTATGTTGCTTCTCTAAGAGAAAGGATGCTAAGGATGCTAATCTTCCATCTAGTCCCTACTTTCAAGTAGGGGCATTGTTTTCTGAGTCCACCTGTCTCTTGTACCTGACAACAGAGAGAGAGGCGTGATTCTCAGAAACCACTTCCACAGTGGAACGCACCATGTCACCATCTTAGAGAATAGCTCCGGGTGCTGCATTGCTGGTCTGTCTGGGAAGGAAGGCGCCTCTTCTCTGCTGGGGAAGACTGTTGATAATGTCTACCTACTGTGGTTTGGTTGCACTGTCTCAGCTTTTCTGATAACTTCAGAGAGAGGCATTGATTTTCTGGACCCTGTTGTGAGCTGTCTGTTTGAGAGACCCAGGGACTTGGCTGCTCCTTCTCTACATGGGGCAGCTGAGGTCTGAGACTTGCCCTGGGCTCTACAGTCTTTAAAAAGAAAAGGCAGATTAAAAAAAAAAACAAAACCCTTCTGCCCAGGCTATTTCAAGGCAGCAGGAGGGATGGAAAGAACTCTCCCCCATCACCTTGCGGGGGAGTACCCCGACCCTGCTGCCTGCGTGGGTGGTGGCTTTGCAGGGGGTGGCTGGTGGCAGCATCTGCCAGTGTTTTTGCACCCTGGTGACATGGTGGCCCTGCCCTTATTCCATGGTGCAGGATATTTTTTAGCTTCTGAGATCCGTTTCGACAGCTGCCTTTGGAAAAGCGTTTCCATGAATGGTATTTTGGCTAACATTTTAGTAACAATATCACTCCCTTGTTAGGAAGCCGCATGATGTGGGCATGCCTCTGATTTTATAAAGGCCGAGGTACGTGGCATGGAGTGGAAAGTTTCTGAAACCTGGCTGCTCCCCCAGTCTGACTTTATGTCACCCCACATGACTCCAGCTTGTCAGTGACACCCATGGGCTTTCTTGCAGTCTGATCAGGTAGCTTTTGCCCCATTTCTCTGCCTCCAAACCTGCTGTGACTCCTGGGGTTTCATCCTTCCTGGTAATGCAAGAAAAAATTATGGTGCTGTTGATCGAGGGCTTGTTAATGCCAGCCAAGAGCTTTCCCATGCAGTATCTCCCCAAACAGCAGTCCTCCCAATGATACTGTGAGAGGCAGTCTATTCTTATCCCCATTTACATGGGAGGAATCCTAAGTAGAAACAAGTTAAATAACTTGCGCATTGGCCAGTCTGATCCTAGAGGAAGTCAGTCTGACACTCAGAGCGCCCCACCTCTGGAATTCCATATTTTTATAGATGCTGTGTCATGTTTTTCTAATTGCCCAGCACTTAGAAGATCACTGAGATGAATAGGATTTTACTTACATCATTAAGTTAATATGTATTTAGTGAAGACAGTAAAGAATATTGAGAGCCGGGCGTGGTGGCGCACGCTTGTAATCCCAGTATTTGGGAGGCTGAGACAGGAGGATCGCAGGTTCGCGGCTAGCCTCAGCTACTTAGTGAGGCCCTCTGCAGCCTAGTGAGACCCTGTTTCAAAATAGAGAATAAAAAATAGGTCTGGGGGTGTAGCTCAGAGGTAGAATGCCCCTGGGTTCAGTCCCCAGTACCGCAAAAAAAAAAAAGAAAAAATATATGTATTGAAAGCACCATCCAAGGACAACTAATAACTTAGTTAATTTTTTTCTATAATTTTTTGGGGGTAGTACTGGGAATTGAACCAAGAGGCATTCTATTTCTGGGCTACACCACCAGCCCTATTTTATGTTTCGTTTTGAAATAGGGGCTCACTAAGTTGCTGACAGTCTGACTAAGTTTCTGAGGCTGGCCTCAAACCTGCGATCCCCCTGTCTCAGCCTCTCAAGTACCAGGATTACAGGTGTGTGCCACCACGTCTGGCTCTTCCATACATTTTTAATACATATTAAAGTATATATAAATGATTTCTTTCTAAATTGTGTGGTTTTCAACAATTTGCTTTTTTTCACCTAGAAGTATATCATGAACATCTTACTGTGTCAACAATATACTTCTAGAACATAGTTTTGAACTCTTTTACTGTTATAAAAATAATAAGTATGTTCAGCAACCATACCTCAATAGAGCTAGAAAAAGTGTAAACAATATACACTATCATTGGGCAAAAAGAAAAAAAAAAGACAAAGAAGAAAAAAAAAACCCACCAAATAAATTGAGAGCCTGACCATACACAAATTACAGAAATAAATTGCAGGTAAAAGATGAAATGAAAGAAGTAGGCAATGCAGCAATAGCAACAGTAGAAACAACAGAAACGACAAGTGTATTAGGAGGCGATGTGGATGTGTCTTAATAATATTGGGATGGCAAAATCCCTTCAAATCAGGATTTAAAAACAAAAAACAAAAACAACCCAGAAGCCATAAAGGGAAAGATTGATGGATTTGCACATAGAAAAATATAAAAATTCTTTTGTACGAGGAAAGAATCCCTTGCAGAGTATGTGAGTTTGCCAGGTCTGTCAGATCAAATACCCCAGACCGGGTAGCTTCCACGGCAGAAATGTCTCCTCACATTTCTGGAGGCTCGAGGGCCAAGATCAAGGTATCAGCAGGGCCGGTGTCTTCTGAGGCCTCTCTTCTCGGCTTGCGGATGGCCGTCCCCTCCCTGAGTCTTTGCCTGGTTGTCTCTTTGTGTCCTAATCTCTTTTTCTCTCTTTCTCTCCTTGGACAAAACCAGGATGCTTGCTTATTAATTGAAAGAAGTACAATTGTTAAGTAGATTGGACGTGCCTGTCAGCCTGACCAGCGCGTCCTCCTCTCAAAGATGGGCTGCACGGGAAGCCCAGGGGTCTCTGGGGAGCCGAGGGTCAGGGCTGGAGAGCAGGTGCAGCCAGTGGGGACCCAGCCAGCCCCAGCAGTCTGAGCTCCTCCAAGCGTTTACCTTCCCGAGGCCTGAGATTCCCCTGCCAAACTGACAGAACACTTCATTAGTCTCTTATCCACCTTTCTTTATGCACCTTTCTTACGAATCCTCCTCCTCGTTGACATACTCTTTCCCTGGTCCTGTCGATATGTGAGATGAAGTCAGTCTCCCTGGTGGAAAAGTGGAAATCACCATACCTTATCTCAGTCAGATTGGCTTAAGGCCCATCCATTTGACCCAATTTTAACTGAATTAGCTCTTTAAAGACTCTGTCTCCAAATGCAGCTATTCTGAAATACTGGGGTTAGAACTTCAATGTATGGATTTTCGGGGACCCATAACTTGTACCAAAGCCAGGTGAGGAGCGGTGGTCACATTCGCAAACATGGATCTGAGGCCCAGATTCCCTCTCCCCTGCACGCCGCTTGGATGGTCCTGCCACCTCTGCTGTCCCCATCCCTCCTAAGCTGCTAGGACTAGATGACATCCCCACTCCCAGCCCATCTGTAGTCACAGTCTTTCTTTAGACATGTTACTATTTCCAGGCAAGTTACCACCAAACCCTGAGGTATAGACTCTCCTCCTGGGAATTTTGCATATCTCTGCACTAATCCACTAAGAGATGCAATTAGCGTTTAGTTCTTGGAGACTGATCTTAAAAACGACGATGACAACAACAACAACAACAAGCCCCTTTTTATGAAAGTAGCATGAGCTCCTTATAAAAGGAAATAAAACCTAAGGCCGGGCATGGCGGCGCATGCTTGTAATCCCAGTACTTGGGAGGCGGAGATCGGAGGATCCGGTTTCGCGGCCAGCCTCAGCTACTTAGTGAAGCCCTCTGCAACTTCGTGAGACCCCGTTTCAAAATAAAGAATAAAAAATAGGGCCGGGGGTGTAGCTCAGAGGTAAAATGCCCGTGGGTTCAATCCCCGGTACCGCAAAAATAAATAAATAAATAAATAAATAAATAAATAAAAGGAAATAAAACCTAACAAACAAATGAAACTAAAAAGAAACACTTTCCCTCTCTGTATCCATGGCTCCAAACCTATTTCCTACACTGCCAACTTCATTCCCCAGAGAGGAGCCCCTGCCTGTGCCCTGCACGGCTTCCTTCCCTTTGGGCAATTAATATGGTAGATTAACATGTGGTCCTGGGTACAGTGATGGTGCTGATGAGACTCTAGATACTGAACTCTGCTGCTCCCATAGTTAGCACTTAAGTCTTTCCATATCGTAGCTTAGCTGATGAGACTCTTTATTTTTTTTGGGGGGGGAGTGTACTGGGTATTGAACCCAGAAGCATTCTACCTTTGAGCTACACCTCCAGTTCTTTTTGTTTTGAAACAGGGTCTTGTTAAGTTGCTGAGGATCTCTCTAAGTTGCTGAGGCTGACCTTGAACCTGTGATCCTCCTGTCTCAGCCTCTTAAGTAGCAGGATTATAACTGTGCACCACTGCTCTCAGCTCTTAGCTGGTGAGTTTAATCCTTACAGGAATCCATGAGATGATCCTGCTATTACCCCACTTTATAGACAAAGACATTCCAGTTTAGAGCTGACGAATCACTGCCCCCAGTCACAGCGTCCGGAGGCACTGAGCCAGACCCTGGATCTGCAAAACAGGATATTTTTTGTTGTTTATTTTGCATGTTTTCTTTTTGTTGTTTCTTTGTTACTTGTTTTGTTTGCTTTGTTTACTTGTCCTTAGATTGTGAAACTTTCCCCTGACTCTGCATAGAGGTCTAGTTCATCTTTTCATGGTATCTACATTGTATTTCTCTGAAGGGATACATTGTGTTTTTTTTTTTTTTTTACCTTTTCTCTCAGATGGGCATGTCTGTGGTTTCCCTGCCTTGATTTTACAAACAGTGATGTGGAGGGTACCCTTGTGCCCTGGAATGCTTCTGTCTGTGCAGAAAATTGGAAAGCGTATGCACTTTCATATTTTTGATACATTTTGAAAAGTTATCAGACTGCAAGTTTATTTCTAAGTTCTTGGGAGAGACCTCCATGTCTTCTCCAAGTAATGATACAGATTTTGCAAAACTCAGCCCCCTTTTTTTTGTGCCCTGGGCACTTTCTGGCCCTTGATGAAAGCTTTTAATAATAGGGGTGGTGGATCCACGTACAATTACCATGAGATGAAAGAAAATATGTGGTTTGAGTGTAGGTATTGCTCTTCTATGCTCTTATTTAGAGTTTAGTTTGTATTATCAAAATAATACTCAGTGCCCCTTTCTCTTCAGCATGAAAGGGGAGGAAAGTAAATACTTCCCTTCTCTCTTTGAACTGCTGCAGAATCATTTTTCTATAAGACTCGAGAATTCACAGTGAGGCCAAAGACTCCTTTTTTTTTATTTTTAACTTCTCCCGAGTGAATTTAAGTGGAGTGACAGGATGGCTTTGCCTCTGAAGCCAGAAGAGATTTCTGAGGTGGGAGCTAGTGACAGATGGGGGAGCCTTCAGTGTACCAGGTATAATAAAGCCAGAGTCCTGCTGTCCATGCCCATCCCTCCAGAAGCATTCTGCATGCAGAACACATTCTGTATGGCCCCATGGCTCACAGAGAGGCCCAGCCTAGCACCTGTCAGTCAGCATCTTGCATTTATCCAGAGAGCAAATCCCAAGGCAGCATATGCGAGGGACAACGGGAAAGACCTCAGAAAGCTTCTTTCCCACCGCAACAAGGACAGAGGTCAAGGGGAACTGGAGTACAACCAGAGATGAGCAACAGTACTGGGGACCTGTGACACCTGGGGCCCACCGTGGATTATGAATGCTCGATTGGAGCAGTGGTGGTGGGACCCTGCTTTAAAATCCAACCAACACTTTTAGGCACCTGTTACTTTGACAAGATGCATTGCTGTGGCTAGTGCTTCTGCCATCTCATCTGCCCATATAATCTTTTATGGAGATGCTCCCTGACATAAAATGCCCTGTTTCCTTGTCAGGATTCTCCTTTCGTGTCCTGCTTTGATAGAAGCTGCTATTTGTCTCTCAATTTTTGTGGGGCACATGAGACTCTGGAATAACGACTGCATTTCCCCGTCTTCTGCCTGCTTGATGTGGTTAATGAGGTTAAGTTTGGACCAATGGGATTTGAGAATAGATGCTGTGTGCAATTTCTTGGCAAGGCCCTGGCGAGGATGCTGTTCGCTTTGCTCTTGGTGGAAATGGGAACAGGAAGGCTAACGCTTGAACAGTCTTGAGGCGCTATGTAGAGAAAGACACATCTTGAAAATGATGGGACAACAGGAGGAAAAGGGCCCAGTGGGAGCTCTTTGGAGAAGACAGGAAGGCATTTCTGTATTGTTGAGGACATATTATTTTGGGTCTTCAGTTGCTTTTAGCTAACTCTAATCAGAATGGATACATCTGGCTTTTCTTGTTGCAGGCAATGTGCTAACTGCTTTTGTAGATTATCTTATGAAACTCTCCTAAGAACCTTTGTGGTGAGGAAACAGAATTAAAGAAGGGGAATTCCACGTGACTTGTGCAAGTTGACATACAAAGACGCTTAAGATGGGGGCATTGTCACCAGGTACAGTGGGCCACACCTGTTATCCCAATACTTGGGAGGCGGAGACAAGAGGATCACAGGTTCAAGGTCAGCCTCAGCAACTTTGTGGATCCCTGTTTCAAAAGAAAATATTAAAGGAGGTGGGGTTGTAGCTCAGAGATAGAATGCCTCTGGGTTTGATCCCCCTGTCCCAAAAAAAGGGGGCATTGTATGTTAACACCAAACTGATACTCATTGTGATGTGAGACTACAATGCACCAATAAAAACATAAAAAAAGGGGGCATTGTGAGTAACCCTAGATTTTAACATGTTTGACTCCAGAACCTCTACTTTCAATTTCTGTACCTTCCAGAGATTATTCAGACATCGATTTCCCATCTCATACACATTGCTTCCCAATGTGCCAGGCACCATGGTTGATGCTGGAGAGAGGAAGGTACGCAAAATAATGACTTCTTGCTCTTGTCATATTTGCCTTCCAGGGAGGAAGGAAGATAGGATCAATCAAGGTAAATGAAGTTAAAATTACAAGCATAACGAGTACTCAGAAAGAAGAGTACCCAGTACTGTAACACAATATAACAGAGAGTGCACTTTGAGCATAGATAGTAAGAGATCTAACCTACTGCGGGTTCTGGGGAGAGTCCCCGAATCAGTGGATTTCGAGATGGCATCTGAAGGATGGAGGTGAAGATGTGTGTGTGTGTGTGTGTGTGTGTGTGTGTGTGTGTGTGTAAGAGGCAGTCCAGGCAGAGGGAAATAGAACATGCAAAGACTTCCTGGTGGGAAGGTGCATCCTTTGTTGGAAGAACTCAAGGCTGGCGTGCTGGAGCTCCGTGAGAGAGGAAGGCATGGCTCAGATGATGGTGGACGAGATGCGGGGACTTGTAGGCCAGCTTGAGGACTTGGGGGTTTTTCCTAGGAGAGATGGGGGGCTGTGTAATGGTTTTAGCAGATGGGCAATATGATCAGGAATACAGATCATGTTATAATTTGGAGTGGTCAGCCTGGTTGCTATGGAGGGAACGGACTGGAGAGAGACGAGTAAATGCACAGTGGAGATTCTTTTTTTTTTTTTTTTTTTTTGCAGTACTGGGGGTTGAACGCAGGGGCGTTCAACCTCCACACTACGCCCCTGGCCCTATTTTTTATACTTTATTTTGAAACCGGGTCTCACAAAGTTGCGAAGGGCCTCACTAAGGAGAGAGAGAGAGAGAGAGAGAGAGAGAGAGAGAGAGAGATAGGGAGAGAGAGAGCGAGAGAGCTGAGGCTGGCTGTGAACCCGGATCCTCCGGTCTCCGCCTCCCAAAGTACTGAGATTACAAGCGTGCGCCACCATGCCCGGTGCACAGTGGAGATTCTTAACGGTGGTCCAGGAAAAACATGGTGGCTGAGACTAGGGAGATGGCCTTCACATAGAGAGAAGTGGGTGACTTTGAAGGATGCTTGAGGGGTAGAATTGAAAGAACATGGTGTTGGATTGCCTTTGGGGGATGGAGGAGAGGGAAGCCCACAGGAACTCCTGGGTTTCTGGCCTGTGTGTCTGCCTGGGAGAATGATACTTTCATTCACCAGCACAGGGACCACAAAGACAGGGACAGGCTTGGGGTAGGTAGAGGATATTTCTCAGTTAACCTGTCCAGAAGACCCTGTCCCCACTTCCTCTGAAGAAGCATTCATCTAACATACGGTTTTAGAATTAAATTATCCTGCAGAAACCTGGCTCACCTGGTGGCAGCAGGCTGTGTGGCCGCGGGATCTGGGCAGGTGTTGGCACGGTGCTCAAGGCTTGCGTGATGAGATTCCTTTGCAGGGACTTTGAAAGTTGGAGGCATTGGTGAAGAGCCTTATCTTTGGAGTCTGGGAGTGGCAAGGATGCAGTGCTGTGTCTCTGCTGGTCACATTTCTCACCCATTTGCAGTGGGTGAGAAAAGAATTAGACCAAGGTAAGCAGAGATGAGTGGTAAAGAGAGAGAAACCTTTTGTTGTTTACGTTCTTGAATCCAGGCATGCCCTGGATTCTAACTCTACCCATGTTTCTGGTTACTTGAGCCAATATGTTTTCTTTTATACCTTAAACCATTTTTTTTTTTTTGCGGTACTGAGGAATTGAACCCAGGGGCATTCTACCTCCGAGCTCCACCCCCAGCCCTATTTTTTATTCTTTATTTTGAAACAGGGTCTCACTAAGTTGTGAAGGGCCTCACTAAGTAGCTGAGGCTGGCTGCAAACCTGGATCCTCTGGTCTCAGCCTCCCAAGTACTGGGATTACAAGCATGCACCACCACACCCAGCTCCTACCTTAAACCATTTTGAGGTAGGTTTCTATTATCTTCATGGAGCACCTGAATAGTCAGGCAAAGTCAGGTTCAGTTCCAAAATTGTCATTTCACTGGTTTTTCTGAGACCCCCATGTATGGATATCAAGTAGGCAGTTGGATGTATATATTTAAGCTTATAGGAGAGGACAGGGATAGGAGATAAAAATTGGGGAATTGTTAGCATAAAAGCAACAATCGAAGCCATGGTCAAGGTTATTTGGCACAAGGAGCAAGTATATGGTGGTAAGAGAAGACAGTTTAGGATTGGGTTTTGAAATTGGGTAAAGAATGAGAAAGACGAGCTTGTAAAGGAAGTAAAAAGATAGGAAGAAAATAAGAAAAATGCAGGTTTTTTTTTTTTTGCGTTACCAGGGATTGAACTCAGGGGTGTTCTACCTCCGCGCTACACCCCCGGCCCTATTTTTAATACTTTATTTTGAAACTGGGTCTCACAAAGTTGCGGAGGGCCTCACTAGGTAGAGAGAGACAGGGAGAGAGAGAGAGAGAGAGAGAGAGCGAGCTGAGGCTGGCCGCGAACCCGGATCCTCCGGTGTCCGCCTCCCAAAATACTGGGATTACAAGCGTGCGCCACCACGCCCAGCAGAAAAATGCAGTTTTATGAAATTAAGTTTTAAAAAGAAGAGAGTCAACTGTGTTGAATGTCACTACATGATCTTTTCAATTGAAGTCTAAGCCAGACACAGTGGTACGCACTTATAATCCCAGTATTTGGGAGTCTAAGACAGGAGACTAGCAGGTTTGAGGCCAATCTCAGCAACTTAGCAAGACTCTCTAGTAACTTAGCAAGATCCTGTCTCAAAATTAAAAAAAATAGGGCTGTGGGTATAGCTCAGAGGTAGAATGTCCCTGTGTTCAATTCCCAGTACTAAAAGAAAAAGAAATGGAAGTCTAAAACAATGTCCACTTGACTTGGATATAGCTTGAGAAAGAGTTGACTTTTTAAGATGTCTCTTAGCATTCTGAGATCTGTAAAGACCTATGTAGAGGTTCAGGAAGATAGGGAGGGGAAAACATTGAGTTTTCATCTTTCGCAACCTGGGGCAGGGGGTAGAAGTGAGGGAAATGGGCTGCCCCTTTAACGAGTATTACGGCAGCTCGTCGGGGCTATACTGGATGCTAGGGAGATGGCCCATAGCAAGCTACTTTTATCCTCATGAAACTCAGTCTAGGTAAGCAGACAGACAAGCACACGGCAGGCACAGTTTAGGCTAATAAATGCAGAACGTGTCAGTCTGGATAACTCTGGGCTGTAAGCAAGAGGAAACTTAATGAACAGTGACTTAGGACATTTAGATTTCACTTGGCAAGAGATCGAGATAGGTGGCCCTGGGATTGATTCAGCAGTCTGCCAGCATATGCAGGATCCAGGCTGTTGACGTCCTTCCGCTGTGCATCCTCACTTGGTGGCTAGTTGCAGCAAGATCTGAAGGTGCAGCTGTAAACCTCTAAGCAGCGCAGCCTCTCACGAGAGTGCAGAGAAGGAAGGAAGGACAAGTAGCGATAGGGCTTTTTTTTTTTGGACAGCTCTTGAATTTATTAGAAAGAAAATTCCTTCCAGAAGATTCCAGTGTGTTTCCTCAAGACCCCACTGGCCATGGCTGGGTCACGTTCATTTCTTATATTATCCACTTATTTTAGAAAATCTATTCACTGGTAATCACTAGGTACTAGATGCCAGTATAGACGTGGAGCAGACAAGGTGAAGACAAGAGAATACACAATGAATAAAAGAGGCAAACTGGCCAGGCATGGTGGCACACGCCTGGAATCCCAGTACTTGGGAGGCTGTGATAGGAGGACCACATGTTGGAGAATAGCTCCCAGACTGTCAGCAACATAGTGAGACCCTGTTTCAAAAAAAAAAAAAAAAAAAAAGAAAAGAAAAGAAAAGAAAAGAAAAAAGAAAGGCTGGGGGTGTAGCTCAGAGGTAGAATGTCCCTGGGTTCAATCCCTAGTACCACAAAAAATTAACAAATAAAAATGGCTGGGGGTGTAACTTGGAGGTACACCCCCAGTATACCCCTGGGTTCAATTCCCAGTATGAGAGAGAGAGGACAGGAGGGAGGGAGAGGGGGAGAGAAAGAGACAGACAGACAGACATTTCTAGTTAATTAAGTTTATATATAAGTCAGGAGTGAAGAGCAGGGGTGAGCACACCTGTAGTCCCAGCTACTCCAGGGACTAAGGCAGGAGGATCACTTGAGCCCAGAAGTAGCAGGCCAGCCTGGGCAACATAACAAGACCCCCATATTAAAACACAACTAGCCAGCCAACCAACAACAACAAAGCCAACCAAACAAACAAATAAAAGACCCAAAGGGTTACTGTATGAGATGGTTAGTCAAGTGCCTGACTTGTTGAATTGCACCCGCCATTGTGTGTAACGCATGCACATGGGATCCTGCCCAGCGTGAGAATAGAATGGCAGTGAAGGAGGGCAGGGGCATCGTGAGAGGCGAGGGCGGGAAAGGTGCTTTGGAGTTCTTGCCTAGGTCTTTGTCCAGGAACCTTTCTTCCTGAAAAAGTACTAGGTCTGATCATTTTATGATTCAAGTGCATACGTATGCTGAGAGATTTTCTTCTCCACACGGGTCACACCAGGAAGGCAGAGAAGACACAGGGAAGCTTTTATACCTCCCCTTGTTCATCTGTGACCAGATTCCTTTAGTGTGCCCAGTCTTATTCAATTCTAAAAGAAGATTCCAGGCCTTTGTTTTCAGCATTATGTTTTGGCAGTGTATAGCCTGTTCTGGAAACTCCAATTTGTTAGATAACTGCCCGGGGGAGACTACTAGGAGTAGGTTGACATAAACAGGCTTTCCTGGAGAATAAAACTACTCAACTAACTTCATACTAAAACTAACCTGCTGCCTTCTACACCTTACAATGCAAAATGTTCTCATTAAAACCCGCGACCTCTATGAGATCTCAAAGGGAACCAAGCCCAGAGCAAAGGGGGTCTGTCTTCTTACACATCTCTGGGACGCCATGACAACAGGGCTATCTGGTCTACCCAAGGTACCCGCCACTGATAAATGTTCTCACTTGCCATTCCTTTATTAAAATGATTTTATTTGTATATATCCAACACACAGACTGCCCAAAGAACACTCCTGTTCTTTTTCTTTTGTTTTCTTTTGCTTCGTTTTTCCGTTAGTGAGAAATGACCTGGCCTTGTGGGAAATTACCTTGGTCTCTTAGACAATACGAGGCAAGAGCATATGGAGAGAGAGGAAGACCTGGGGAAGGTCACAGTATTTTAACAAGCTATCTCAAGTGACTTTGGGGAGAAAGAATGAGGTACTATCTGCCAAACACTTAGACTGCCTTAGAAATTTGGGGTGGTGAGGCAACAGGGACTTTGAAGCCAATTGCTTGGCTTTGCATATTGGCTACACAACCTGCTGGATCCTGTAGCCTTGGATGAGTTACTGACCTTGCACGTGACTCTGTTTCCCCATCTCTAATAGAGGGTACTAACAGCACACACTTTATACAGGAGTTGTAAAGATTCAATGAGATAGCATACACAAACATTTGTAAATAAACACTATTAAAGCAAAAGAGAAGTTTTAGACTCTTTTTTGTTACTGGGACTTGAACCCAGGGTCATTCTACCTTTGAGCTACACTCTTCAGCTCATTTTTCAATAAAAAAATATTTTTTTATTTTGAAACAGGGTCTCACTAAGTTGCTGAGGCTTTCCTTAAACCTGTGATCCTCCTGACTCAGGCTCCCAACTATTGGGATTACAGGTGTGCACCACCATGCCCAGTTTGTAGACTTTTTAATTTTTTTTAAAAACAAGAAGCCAGTTATCTACAGACATATAAAAACAAATTGATAGCCGGGCATGGTGGCGCATGCTTGTAATCCCAGTACTTTGGGAGGTGGAGAACGGAGGATCCGGGTTCGCGGCCAGCCTCAGCTCTCTTCTCCTCTCTTCTCCTCTCTTCTCTTCTCTTCTCTTCTCTTCTCTTCTCTTCT
>PVJS01053716.1:0-13200 GCA_004027185.1 Glis glis
TCACTAGGTAGAGAGAGAGAGAGACAGAGAGAGAGAGAGAGAGAGAGAGAGAGAGAGAGAGAGGGAGAGGGAGAGGAGAGAGAGAGAGAGATATATAGATCGCGCACGAGCGCATGCGCACTGAGGCTGGCCGCGAACCCGGATCCTCCGGTCTCCGCCTCCCAAAGTACTGGGATTACAAGCATGCACCACCACTCCCGGCTTGGGTCTATGTTTTCTTGACTTATACATACTGAATCCTAAAAACTGAAGGCATTGTAAACAGAGCCCTTTTAAGAAATCAAATAGAAATTCCAATTGAGATAGCAAGATGGCTGACTAGTGATACCTAATACCTGTATTCTTCACACATAAAGAACCAAAACAACAAATAAACGACCATATTTGGGATGGAGTATCTGAGGCAGAGCAATAGAGTACAGTAGGGAAGTGGTGGAGACCTAGTGGAGTAGGAAGGCTAAGGATGGCTTCATAGAGAATTAAATGAAATGCCCTGCCTCTGTCATACTGTCTTCCCAGTCATGATCTGCTTGGAATAAAGAGACATTTCACCTGTAGAGAAAAGGTAAGCAGGAAGCCTGCAGCAGTCCCCATTAATTCCAAGCACACTTATAATCTGCTGCTAGAGAATCTTGCTGTATCCACAGGGTCTGAGCCCAGTTTAGAGAGCTGCCTAGAGCTCACACAGCTACATTACTCCAGAGAAGGAGCCCACATTGTACATCACCCCCAATCTCTACCCCAAGCCCAAACTATAGCCATATGACACTATTATGACACTGAAGCCACTAGTAGTGAGTGTTCTGTTTGGAGAGCAGGTACCAAGTGGCTATACTGCAGTCACACATGATAATACACCATTCCCCAAGTGAACTAATATAGCACCTATCCCCTGGAGACAAACTAAGAGACACTCCGCCTTCTACATCCCAGTCACTACAGTGCCCCAACTGCAGCCTCTTGGAGCCTAGGTCCAGTGCTTAGCACTGGCCAACATAGTACCCTGTCCCCAAAGGAACAGGTAGTCCTTCCCAGCAGAGGACTTGAGCCCAAATTAGCCACACAAAAAGTGGGCATGACTACCGGCTAGATGCACTACTCCAGGGGAGCCCCACCTTGAACTGGAATACCAGCCTCACAAACTCCTACAGCCTAGACTACCAAGGCATTTCCAGGCATGGCTGCTGTTGATAACAATTGGGGAAAAAATTGCACACAGACTATAATACTGGATCTACTTATAACAAAAGCCAATGCATCCTATCCAACTGTTATCCTAAGACACACCTACAGATGAAAGTCTTTTTATATAAAAGCCACTATACAAAACTGGAACAGATGACCATTCCACCAGATGTACAGTAATCAACATAGGGACATAAGAGATATGAAAAAGCAAGGAAACATGACACAACCAAAAAACAAAACAAAGCCAGCATGGCAACACATGCCTGTAATCCCAGTACTTGGGAGGCTGAGACAGGAGGATCACAGGTTTGAGACCAGCCTCAGTAACTCAGCAAAACTCTCAGCAACCTAGCAAGACCCTGTTTCAAAACAAAAAATAAAAATGGCTGGGGGTGTATCAGGAGGTACAATGTTTCTGGGTTCAATCCCCAGTACTACAAAAAAAAAAAACAACAAAAAAGAACAATTCTCTAGTAACAAATCCCAAGGAAATGGAAATTTATGAATTTCCTAAAAAGGAATTCAAAATAATAATTACAAGGAAACTCAGAGAGATACAAAAGAATACAGAGATAGACAATTCATTAAAATCAGAAAAACATGAGCCGGGCATGGTGGCACACGCTTGTAATCCCAGTCCTTGGGAGGCTTAGACCAGAGTATCTGGGTTCGTGGCCAGCCTCAGCTACTTAGTGAGGCCCTCTGCAGCTTAGTGAGACCCTGTTTCAAAATAAAGAATAAAAAATAGGGCTGAGGGTGTAGCTTGGAGGTACAATGCCCCTAGGTTCAATCCCAAGTACTGCAAAAAAAAAAAAATCAGAAAAACAGTTCATAGCCGGGATAAGTGGCACGTGCCTATAATCCCAGTACTTGGGAGGCTAAGACACGAAGCTCTCAGATTTGAGACCAGCCTCAGCAACTTAGTGAGGCCCTCAGCAACTTATGAGACCCTATTTAAAAAAACAAAAACAAAAACCAAAAAGCCATAGGGCTGGTGGTGTAGGTAGTTTGGAGGCAGAATGCCCTTGGGTTCAATCTCCAGTACCCCCCCCCAAAAAAAAATCATGATGTGAATAAGAAACTTAACAGAGATAGATGTTATAAAAAAGAACTAAATAGAAATCTTAGAATTGAAGAACTCAATGAATAAAAGAAAAATATAACTGAAAGTCCCCATAGCAGACTAGATCAAACAGAAGAATGAATTTCTATACTTTAAAACAGGTCTTTTGAAATAATCCAGTCAGAAGAAAAAAAGAGAAAAAAGAATGAATAAATCCTACAGTATTTGTGGGATACAATTAAGCAAACAAATATTCAGATTATGGAAGTTCCAGAGGGAGAAAAGACATAAAGCTTATTTAATAATGGCTGAAAAATTCCCAAGTTTGGGGGAGCATATGAACATCCATATCCACGAAGCTCAAAGATCCCATGTAGATTCAAAACCCAGAGATCCTCTCCAAGGCACATTATAATCAAACTGTGAAAAGTTAGAGAGTTCTAAAAGCAGCAAGAAGCTAGGTGTGGTGGTACACTCCTGTAATCCTAGTGCTTGGGAGGCTGAGACAAGAGGACTGTAGGTTGGAGGCCAGCATACAGTAAGTTAGTAAGACACTGTTTCAAAATAAAATAAAAAATAGGGCTGGGGGAATAACTCAGAGGTAGAATGCCCCTGGGATTAATCCCAGGTACCACAAATAAATAAATACATAAATAAAATAAAAGCAATAAGAGAAAAATATCAAGTTATATATAAGGGAATCTCCATCAGCAGAATTTTTCAGCAGAAACCATGCAGGCTAGGAGAAGATAGGATTATGTATTCAAAGTGCTGGCAGAAAAAAAATGCCAGCCAAGAATACTGTACTCCAAAAAACTATACTTCAAATATAAAGGAGATAAAAAGTCTTTCCTGACAAAAGTTGAGGGAATTCATCACCAATAGACCAGCTTACAAGAAATTTTTTTGAGAGATTTTAAAAAGTAATTTAAATTTATATACAATTAGAATAAATAGACTTACAGAAAGAGATGTCCATCACTTATGAAAATTCTTAAAGAGGTGTCTCAACTACAAACAAAAGCACAATAACTATTATTTTTTTTTGCAGTACTGGAGTTTGAACCCAGGGGCATTCTACCTCTGAGCTACACCCCCAACCCTATTATTTATTCTTTATTTGGAAACCGGGTCTCACTCAGTTGCAGAGGGCCTCACTAAGTAGCACAATAACTATTAACATGAAAACATCTGAAAGCATACACACTAGGAGAGGTACATTTATAATCAAATTCAGAACACCACATTACTGTAATAGTAGAATATAACGTTTCAAATCTCAAGTATGAAGGTTAAAAGTCAAAATGGTCAATGATAATTATATCAACAATAAATCATTAAGGAGCACATGATATAAATCTAAATTAAGGCGACAAAATTATAAACCGTGTCTGTGACATCTAGAGTATTTATGTGACCAAAGTTATCACTTAAAATAGTCTATAACAACTATAACATTTGTGTGTGTGTGTGTGTGTGTGTGTATTTGTGTGGTGTGGGTGATCAAGTCCAGGCCTCACACATTCTAGGCAAATGCTCTACCACTGAGCTACATCCCCAGTTTACTTATAACATTTTTAGTGTAAGCCCAGAGTAACTACAAGGAAAAATTACAGCAAGATACAGAAATGAAAAAAAAAGGAATAAAAGCTTATCATTACAGAAAACACTAAAGCACAAAGAAAAGCAATAAGAGAGGAGGAAAGAACAAAGGATGTATAAAGCAATAAAAAAATAATTAACACGGTGGTGGGGGCCTGGCGTGGCGCAGTGGTGCATACCTGTAGTCCTGTTGCTTGGGAGGCTAAGACAGGAGGATCGAGGCCAGTAAAGACCTGCAGCAACTTAGTGACACCCTAAAACAAAACAATAACAAAAACCAAAGTGGTGAGAATAAGTCCTTACCTATCAATAAAATCTTTGAATATAGTAGAACAAATTCTCCAATTAAAAGATATAGAGTGGCTGAATGGAGAAAAACACAAGAGTCAACAATATGCTGCCTATAAGACACTCATTTTACCTATAAGGACACACATATATTGAAAGTGAAGAAACAAAAAATGTATTCCACGCAAATGAAAACCAAAACAGAACAAAGTACTACATTTATATCGGATAAAATAGATTTTAAACCAACAACTATAAAAAGAGACAAACAAGGACATTTATATAATGATAAAAAGGGTCAATTCAATAGAAGGATATAACAATTTAAAATGTGTATGCATCTAACACCAGAGTACTTCAATATATAAAGTAATTATTACTAGATATAAAGGGAGAGATATACTGCAATATGATAATAGTAAGGGATTTCAACACCCCACTCTCAGCATTGGACAGATTATACAGACTGAAAATAAAAAAAGAAATACTGGATTTAAACCTCACTCCAAACCACATGGACCTAACATATTTACAGAACACTCTACCCTACAGCTGCAGAATACATATGGAAACATTCTCTAGCCTAGGCCACAAAATAAGCCTTAATAAATTTAAGGAGATTGAAATAATGTCAAGTCTCTCTTCTGACAACAATGGTATAAAACTAGAAATCAGTAGCAGGAGGAACTTCAGAAACTTTTACAAATACATGGAAATTAAACAATGTGCTCTTGAACAATCAGTTGATCAAAGAAGTAAAAGAGAATTTAAAAATGTAATTAATATTTATTGGTGTATTGTAATTATACATCATTGTGAGATTCATGATACATTCATACATGCACACGACATCACTTGGTCTGTTTTCTCCATACTTCCCCCTTCCCCATCTTCTTCATAGTACATGACTGTGAGATTAATAGTGATACATTCATATATGCACATAACATTATTTGATCTGTTTCTTTCCCCAAATCTCCCTTTTCCCTCCCGTCTTCTTTCCTTCAATCCCCATTCATTGGTCCATTGCTCACTCCTTCCTTCCTTCTTCCCTCCCTCCCTCCCTCCCTCCTTCCCTCTCTCCTTCCCTCCCTACCTTATGTCCTTCCTGTGTGGTACTGGGGATTGAACCTAGGGGCATACTACCTCCAAGATACACCTCCAGCCCTATTTTATTTTGAAACAGGGTCTCACTAAGTTGCAGAGGGCCTCACTAAGTTGCTGAGGCTGGCTGCAAATGTGTGATCCTCCTGTCTCAGTCTCCCAAATACTGGGATTACAAGTGTGTGCCACCACACCTGGTTGATCTCTCTCCTTTTCATGAGGTCCCTTTTCTTTCCTATTTTCTCTCTAGCTTTCACATATGAGAGAAAACATATGATCTTTGATTTTCTGAGTCTCGTTGATCTTACTTAGCATGATGCTCTCTAGTTCCATCCATTTTCCTACAAATGAAATATTTTTGTTCTTTCTTATGGCTGAGGAAAATGCCATTGTATATAAATAACACATTTTCTTTATCCATTCATCTGTTAAGGGACACCTAGATTGGTTCCATAACTTGGCTATTATAAATTGTGCTGGTATAAACATGGGTATGCATGTATTGCTCTAGTATTCTGATTTTAGGTAATGAAAATGGAAACACAACATACCAAAGCCTATGAGATATAGCAAAAGTAGTTTTAAGAGGGAAGTTCATAGCAATAAATGCCTACATCAAGAAGAAGATCACAAACAACTCAATATTGAGCCTCAAGGAACAGGAAAAACAAGAACAAACACAACTCAAAATCAGTAAAAGGAAAGTAATAGTAGAGATCAGAGCAGAAATAAAATAGACAAAAAACATACACAGAAGATCAATGAAACAGAAACTAGCTTTTTGAAAAGATAAACAAAATTGACAAACCTTTAGGTAGACCCAGCAAGAAAAAGAGAGATTTCAAATAAATAAAATCAGAGATTAAAAGGAAGATATTACAGTTGATATCACAGAAATATAAAGGATTACAAGAAGCTATTATGAACAGTCATATGCCAACTAATAGGATAACTAGAAGCAATGTATAAATTTTGGACACATATTACCTACTGAGACTAATTAATGAAAAATAGGAAACTAAACATCTGAACAGATCAATAAGGAATAAGGATATTGAATCAGTAGTAAAGTCTATTAAAAAAAAAGGTGAGCCAGGTGTGGTGGTGTATATCTGTAATCCCAATACTTGGGAAGGTGAGACAAGAGGATTGGATTGCAGGTTTGCAGCCAGCCTCAGAATATTTAGAGAAGCCTTCAGCAACTTAGTGAGACCCTGTTTCCAAATAAAAAAATAAAATAGGGCTGGGGGTACAGATCAGAGATAGAATGCCCCTGGGTTCAAACCCCAGTACTGCAAATACATACATACATACATACATACATACATACATATATACATACATAAAATAAAAAAGGTTTCCAAGACCTGATGGCTTGAAATTTTTTTTTTTTTTTTGGTACTGGTAATTGAACCCAGGGGCATTATACTCCTGAGCTAAACTCTCAGCCCTTTTCATTTTTCATTTTGAAACAGGGTCTCGCTAAATTGCTGAGGCTGGCCTTGAACCTGTGATCTTCCTGTCTCAGCCTCTAAGTACTGGGATTACAGGCATGTACCACCACCCAGCATTCACTGCTGAATTCTACCACATATTTAAAAAAGAATATCAATTTTTCTTAAACTATAGAAGAAAACAGAGGAGGAAGAAATTCTTCTAAACTCATTCTAGGAGGCCAGTAATACCCTGATATCCAAAACACGCAAGGATGACAAAAGTACAGGCCAATATCCACATGAACATAAATTTAAAAATCCTCAACAAAATAATAAAGTTACTTCAACAACACATTAAGGTCACTCACTATAATCAAGTGATATTCATCCCAGGGATGCAAAGATGGTCCAGACTATGCAAAGCAATAAATATATCACATTAACAGAAAAGACAAAAACCACAACTATATACAATTTTTATATGTCAATTAAATTATTTAAAAAAGAAACAAAATGACATCTGGGCACTTATTATTACTTTTCCATTTAACAAATCTCCCTTTTCTTTTCCTTCCTTCTAGGAAATACTATCCTCTTGTACAGTATACCCTTTTTCTGAATTAAGGAGGGAGGAAAGTCAGTGCTTTCTTTAGAAATCAGCCTTTTGTTTGTTTCGTTTCCTTTTATGAGATAACTAGCTACATAAATATATTGTGACCTACATCTGTAAGTTGACAATACACAACTGGGAAGAACTTCTCTGCCTTCTGAATAGCAATATGAGACATGTGGGTGGTATTAAAGGTATAAATTGGAACCCTCAGAAAAGAATGAATTCTATAGTATGATAGAGATAGGTGTCTGTAAGAAAAGTTGAACTGTTATGCTATCAAGACACTAGCTTTACATTATGTTCTCAGATCCACCCTTTGCAATCTCTGTCCATTTGGTAAAGGTGCAGCTGGTCCCTATTTTCGGGACAAGTAGGTGACTGAGAATACGAAACAGCAAGTGTCACTTCCCTTGAAAGGCAAGGCTAATTTATATATTTTCATGGAAATACACAGTAATGTGACCTATCATTGCCAATATTGGGTTGAATAGTATTGCCCAAATTTCACATCCACTAGAGCCCTGGAATGTAACCTTATTTAGAAATAGGGTCTTTGTAGATGTATTTAGTTAAGTTCATACTAGATTACTGTGGGCCATAAATCCAATGGCTGATATCCTTGTATGAAGGACATGTGAAAGCAGGGTGTGGTGGCGCATGCTTGTAATCCCAGTACTTGGGAGGCTGAGACAGGAGGATTGCAGGTTCGCAGCCAGCCTCAGCAACTTAGTGAGGCCCTCTGCAACTTAGTGAGACCCTGTTTCAAAATAAAACAGAGGGCCGGGTGTGGTGGCACACACTTGTAATTCCAGTAATTGGGAGGTGGAGACCGGAGGATCAGGGTTCGTGGCCAGCCTGAGCTACTTAGTGAGGCCCCTGCAACTTTGTGAGACCCGGTTTCAAAATAAAGTATAAAAAATAGGGCCAGGGGTGTAGCTCGGAGGTAAAATGCCCCTGGGTTCAATCCCCAGTACCGCAAAAACAAAAAACAAAAACAAAAACAAAAAACCAAAAAAACAACATAGGGCTGGGGTTATAGCTCAGAGGTAGAATGTCCCTGGGTTCAATCCCCAGTACCAGCAAAAGAAAAAAAAAAGACATGTGAAGATACACCCAGGGAGGAAGGTCATATGAAGATGGAGGCAGATATTTAAGTGATGCAACCACAAGCCAAGGAATTGTTGGCAACCATCAGAAACTAGAAAGAGGCAAAGAAAGATTCTTTCTTAGAGCTTTCAGAGGGAGAATGGCTCTACTGACATACCTTAACTTTGGACTTCCAGGTTCCAAATCAATGAGATAAATTTTTAAGGCACCCAATTTGTAGTACTTATGACAATACTAGGAAAGTAATATGATGCCTATTTCAGCCAATCTAAAGTTCATCCTGAATATAACCTAGTTTTTTTGGGGGGGGGAATACTGGCTAAAATCAACTGAGGCTTCACCTTGCACCCATCTTTTATATTTATTGTGGTAAATGCTCATACACACAATTCATCATTTCAACTGCTTGAAAGTGTATAATTCTGTAGCATTAATTATATTCAAAAAGGTTGATTGCACTTATTTTTAATGGACTTTTAGTTGTGGGTATTAGCCAATCATGAAAGAAGCAAAACTAGTAGAATAAGCTTTAGAGGAAGCAAAATTTATTCTTCAAGTAATGCTGGCATCTAGTGCTAATCAGAAATACTTTCTGACCCCAGAAAAGCCCAGTAAGATTTTGCCTTCCTTATATTAAAATTCTGATTAATCATAAGAAAACTAAGAGTTAAGTGGAGGGCTAAGTATAAAATATATCACTACTAGAAAAAACTCAGACTTTATTTCTACTGATAAAATATAGTTTCATCTTCATAATGAAAATCATTATGAAAACTAGATGTTTATCTATCTTCTATGTTGTCTTACATGGTTAATATAAACTTGCGGTTTTAGTTATGAAACCATTAAGAACAGACAGAATAAATCTCTGGGCACTTCTAATTCTTTACATACAACCTGAACTTTTTCACTTCTGGTCTCCTCTTCTGTTGGCCCTATGTTTCCTGAGACATTTGTCAATATTTAGAAGTGCTACTCTTCCAGAAATGCTACTTCTCTTCCAGAAAATTTTAACACCTGAATTCTGAAGAAAAAAAAGTCACTGTAATAATAGAAGTGTATTCACTGTAAACCTCCCTTTACCATTCTAAGACCTCTAGTGGATGCCTGAAATCTCAGATCGTATCAAACCCTATATTTACTGTTTTTTTTTCCTATTCACCCTTACCTTAGCAACCTCAGCATATAATTTATTTTTCTTATAACAAATCAGAAACTTTTACCTTTTCACTTAAAGGAAGCACTTTATAGCTTCCTTTGGCATTTTCCACACCCCTACTCTTGTGATTTGGGACCATTATTAAGTGAAATAAGGGTTACTTGAACACGAGCACTGTGATATGGAGACAGTCGATGATAACAGAGATGGCTGCTAAATAGCAGGTGGGCAGCATATACAGTATGGATATACTGGACAAAGAGATGATTCACATCCCTGGTAGGTCTGAGTGGGATGGCCTATGATTTCATTATTCTACTCAGAATGACATGCAATTTAAAGTTTATGGTTTATTTCTGGAATTTTCCATGTACTATTTTTGGACCACAGTTGACTACAGTAATTGAAAGTGATGAAAAAACTGTGGCCAGGCGTGGTGGTACACGCTTGTAATCCCAGTACTTGGGAGGCTGAGACAGGAGGTTCACAAGTTCGTGGCCAGCCTCAGCTACTTACTGAAGCCCTCTGCAACTTAGTGAGACCCTGTTTCAAAAATAAAGAATAAAAATAGAGCTAGAGGTGTAGCTTAGAGGTAGAATGGCCCTGGGTTCAATCCCCAGTACTACAAAAAAAAAAAAAAAGGAAAACAAAAATGGATGTTGGGGGACTACCATATTCCTTCAATAACCAACAGTAAAAGAAAGGCCTCACTAGGCAATGTTTATTGAGTTCTTCCTGGGTAAGTTTTATTTGTTAAAGCATGCTTACTTTGGGAGAGATAAATGCACTTGTGAAAAATATTGCAAGATGAGCATCTGTTAAAACTAATTCAATTATTTTTCAACAATTTTAGTATTAATATTTAGCAAAATAATAAGCAATGTTAACAAACCTCTGTGTAATTTCGAAGGCTTCGCTCCCATTCACCCTTACCAATTAAATGTCAATGAATTTTACTGTTAATATTTCAATAGATGGAGAAAGATTCTTGTCCTCTGTTACTGATTTGGGAAACAAGAGTGCAAGTTTCTTTCCCATGAATTATTATATTCTAAGTCGAAGAGGTACTTGTTTAGTGTACTCTTTTACTTAAAGGGCATTTATTTATTTTACCATCTTATTTAAAGAATGAAGGAAAAGGCCGAAACTTGTTTAAGGTCACAGAACCTCTTAGAGGGCAGGCTTAGAACTTATCTCCAAGATTCAAGATATTTCTGAGCCGGGCATGGTGGTGCACGCTTGTAATCCCAGTACTTGGGAGGCTCAGACCGGAGGATCTGGGTTCGCCGCCAGCCTCAGCTACTTAGTGAGGCCCTCCGCAACTTAGTGAGACCCTGTTTCAAAATAAAGACTAAATAATAGGGCTGGAGGTGTAGCTCAGAGGTAGAAGCCCCTGGTTTCAATCTCCAGTACCAAAAAAAAAAGATATATTTTTAAAATCATATAGAATTTGAGTGTGCTGTAGAGAATACAGATAGTGGAGAAAGGTATAATGTAAACAAGTACTTGCTCAAGATCTTTAGTGTGAGGTGAAGGAAATCATTCTTTTTGGACAAATTTTCTCGTCTATACCCTCATTTGAAGCCCGTTAAGTCTCTGTTGGCTCCCAGGATCTATGGGGATAATTATGGTGAGTTCATGATCTGGCTTAAATTTTTAATCCACTGTCAAAAATACTAGCAATACTTGTCCTCAAAAAATCACTAATTTTATCCTGCTTCAGATCCATCCATCATCTCTTGTATTCCACATTGTTTAAAATGAAATACACAACAGGGTGACTTTTCAGTGAATAGGATGAGTAGTTTCAGGTTCCAACTGGAACAGTCTAAAACTCACAACCATCGAATTGGCCCTGAAATTTTAATTGAGCACAAATGCTAATGATTATACAATTTTTGAAACTTTATGCTTCCAGGTCTTACCATGGCTGAGACTATAGAAAAAAATTACATATATATGTGTACACACATACATATACACATACATATATAACCTGTCCCTCAGAAGTTGCAAGATCCAGAAAAAAGGTAATTAAGAAACCTACATAAAATACTCACAAGTGATTAATAACATTTTATGAAAGGCACATGGAAATAAAAAGGCAACAAAAGCTATTTTTGTGGTAAGCTCGTATCTCAGAAATAACTGAAATCAAACGCCAGGGCCACCGATTGTATTTCAGGCTGGAGAAACATGTCCTTCTGGTTCTCTAAGTAGACCGAAGCGTTTCATCCAAAAGCAGAGGTCGTGTTGAGGATGCTTAAGGCCACAAACCCAAGGGGAGAGCGGGAGAAAGAGAGAAGCCAGTTATCTGCACTCGGGATGCCCAGCTGCAGCCTCCTGAGCTTCACTGGGGAGGATCGTCTTGCAGGTACGTACAGTCTTGCAGATGGGATGGTCTAGCAGGTGAGGCAGAAGTCTTCCTCGGGGCCGACGGAGGAGCGAGCCGCTAGAGTGAGGCGGACCCTCACCCGTCTCTGCGCCCACGGCGGACTCAGTCACAGTAGCCGCCGTTCTGCCACCCACGCAGCTTTCCCAGCCCTCTAGGCTCTCCCGCACCTCCCGCGCGGCGGCCAGCTCCTCCCACGAGCGGCGAGCAGAGGCCCCGCGGCTCCGCCGGCCTCGCTCCGCTCCCTCCTCCGAGCGGCTCCCGGCGGCGGGGAGCGGCCGAGGGGCGGGCTCGGCAGGGGATTGCTTCTGTCTGGGGCCGGGCCGAGGCGGCGTTCGTGCCTCGCGCGCACCCGCTCCGCGTCCTCCCAGCCAATCCGGCGCTACTCGCGCGCCCCGAGCGCTCGCCGGCCCCACTCAGGCTGGGCCGCTCCTTCCCGCGCACCGCGCTCCGCAGCCGGGCTCGCACTCCTCCCTCACTCTCCACGAGTTGCACGCCTCGGGGTGTAGCTCCGCCCCGTCCCCGAGCCCGCCCCCGCAACCTCCCGAGCGTGTGCTCTCCTTCCCTTCAGTCTCTGGCCACCCGGCGCCTCGGGTCTCACGCCCCGCCGAGCTGCCCGGGTCTCGCCGGCCTCGCTCCGCCGCCTCCGCGCGCCCCCACCCGGCTCGCCGCTCCCCGCGGCCTCGGGGTCGCGCTCCCGGCTCCGCCCCCTCGCGGCCCCGCGCTCCCCGCGGCCTCTCCCCGCGCAGGCCACCGGGCGCCGGCCGCCTCCCCCTTCCCGCTCGCCTCGCGCTCCCCGGGCGCCCTCGCTCTCGCGCGCTCCGAGGCGAGCGCGCTCCCGGCCGCGCGCTCCGGGCTCCGGCTTCTCCCGGCTCCTGTCAGTGCGGTGACTGCGCTGGGAAACATGGCGACCGAGGGAATGATCCTCACTAACCACGACCATCAAATCCGAGTCGGAGTCCTCACAGGTAACTGGGGAAGGAGACGCGGGACCGCCGCCGCCGCTGTCCCCGACTTGCCTGAAGCTTCTCGCCTGTGCTGGCCCTTCTCTGCGGCCTCGGGGAGAGGGAAGGCTGAGGAGGGGGACCGGGGGAGTCTCGTAGCGCCGCCGGGAGCCCTGGGGTTGGGGTGTTCCCGCGTGTTCCCGCGAGAGCTGGCGCAGGCCGGTGGGGTGTCAGGCCCGGCGCCTTCGCAGCCGCTCAAGTCCCGGCCCCCGGGGACCGGGCCGGTGCGGCGGGCGCTGCGGGG
>PVJS01053717.1:0-13199 GCA_004027185.1 Glis glis
CAGAAGGTCGACAATCCTCCGGCCTAGCCTGTACTCTTCCCTGGACACCACCAGGTCGAGGGGCCCCGGGGACTCGCTCCCTGACTCCTAACCGTGTTCCAGGACCCCCTGGAGACTGGCGGCTGGTCGGGTCACCGGAGTCAGGCCACTGGCCCGGGCCGCTTCCTCCTGGGTCCCCGCCCGCGGTTAGCAGCCAGCAGTCGGGGCGCAGGGCAGAGCGCGCCAGAAGCCGCGGCGGCGCGCTATTCCTGTCCCTGTGAGCTACCGGCATGTTATGTGCAGCGCCCAATCACGCCTGCAACCCGCCGCGCTGACCTGCTCCCCCCTTTCTAATCCCCCAGGCCTTGATTTGATCCTCCGCGCGGAACAAACTCACCCCCCTCTGCCTCGTAGCCAGTTGTCCCCGGCCCTAGCGGGTGCTCGCAGAACTTATCCTACTCCTCCACCCCCAGGAAGCCAGAGCCCTCGCCCCGCACTTCCCGGACGCCCGGAGTCAGGCCGCATCTGCCTATCTGGGCCTTCGGACGTCCAGCACCCCTGCTGTCCACCGGCAGCTCGCCCTTCCAGGTGATGGTGCGGGGCCGCCACCGCCCCTGGCGCGCAGGTGTGGGATCCCCAAATTGGGCCGGGGAGGGGGCTTTGGGCAACGCGCTGGCAGCCTCCTCAGCCACTGAAACCAAGCCCCTCATCCCCCAGAAGACTCCAAATTCTGCGTCCTCGGCTACTAGGTGCTTCTGTAAACCATTCCCAGACCGGGTTTTCTCTGAGAAGGGCACGGGGAAATCGTTAGACCTGGATGAAGGCGCCCTAGGCTGTAAGCTGAGCAGGCAAAAATGGCCCTCTGCTAGGGGCTCTACGGCTGGCTCAGGGGTTTGGGGGGGTTCCGTGCCCCGGGATGCCTCCAGTCGCGCCCAGCTGGTTCTATTCCCGGCCGGCCACCTCCCACCCTGGGCATCATGAGTTACTTCCTGTCTTACTGCAAAGCTCATGGGGGTGCGTTGCTCACCGGCTACCAGGCCTTGCGAGCTGAGGGCTTCTTGTGTGACGTGACACTGGAGGTCGAGGGCAGCGAGTTCCCGGCGCACAGGTCGCTCTTGGCGTGCTCCAGCGACTACTTCAGGGCCCTGTTCAAGAACCACACCCGGGAATCTCGGGAACGCGTGATCCACCTGCACGTGCCGTCGGCGGCGGGCCTACAGCGTCTGCTGGACTTCATCTACACTGCCTGGCTATCGCTATCCATGGACACGGTGGAGGACACTTTGGAGGCCGCCAGCTACCTGCAGGTCACGGAGGCCTTGGGACTGTGCGGCCGCTACCTGGAGCGCCAGCTGACCCCGGAGAACTGCTGCTTCACGGCCAACGTGGCAGCACGCTTCGGCTTGGCGCACACACTAGGCGAGGCAGAGCGCTGCATTGTGAGCCACCTGCGGGAGCTGCTGGTGCTGGGTGCGGGGCCCGCGGGACTCCTGGAACTCAATCCCGGGTCCCTGAAAACTGTGCTCGGTGCCCCCGATGTGGCGCGAGTATCAGAGGCCCGGCTTCTGGGCTTGACGCTGACCTGGCTGCGGCAGGAGCCGGTGACTGAGCGCCTGGCGCATAGCACAGCATTGTTGGAACGAATCCGCTTTGGCCTCGTGCCTGCAGACATGCTGCGGCGCGTGTACTCAGGCTCTGGCCTTGCTCTACCCGCTCGGATCAAGGGCCTCATCATCCAGGCCCTTAACTACCACACCGCGCCCTCCCGTCAGCCGCTGGTACAGGGCGAACAGACCAGCATCCGGAGCCCCCAGACTCGTATCTTGTTGGTTGGGGGGCGCAGGGCGCAGGAGGTGGCGACCGAGGAGGTCATGGCTCCACGGGTGTCAGTCAGGCACCAGGGCCCCGCAGCTGAGCCCGAGGAGGAGGAAGAGGAAGAGGAGGAAGAAGAGGTGGATGATGAGAAGGAGTGGGAGCTCACCCAGGACGTGGTGGCCTTCGATGTGTACAACCACCATTGGTGCAGCCTTACACGGCTGCCTGCACCGCTGCTGGGGCACAGCGTGTGCACCGCGGGAAACTTCCTGTTTGTCCTGGGCGGGGAGAGTCCTTCTAGCAGCACCTCCACTCTCTTGGCTGAGGGCCCGCGGGCGATCACTGCCCAAGTGCACCGCTATGATCCGCGTTTCCACGCTTGGACAGTGGTGCCGCCCATGAGGGAAGCGCGGGCCTACTTCTGGTGCGGTGCGGTGGGTGAGGGTCTCCTGGCCGTGGGGGGCCTAGGTGCCAGCGGCGAGGCGCTGGCCTCGGTGGAGATGTACGATCTACGCAGGGACCGCTGGACCGCAGCAGGGTCCCTACCACGGGCGTTGCACGGTCACGCGGGGGCTGTCGGAGACCGCAACATTGTGTATATCTCCGGGGGCAAGGCGGGGAGAGGTGAGGGCGGCGGGAGTAGCCTCCGGGACTTGTATGTCCTGGGCCCCGGGGAGCGGGCATGGAGCAAGAGAGCACCCATGGGCACGGCTCGCTTCGGGCACCACCTTGCGGTGCTGCGAGGCGCAGTGTTTGCCTTTCTGGGACGATACGAGCCCTTTTCTGAGATCGAGCGCTATGACCCTGGCACGGACCAGTGGACTCGGTTGCGGCCACTACCCTATGACCGCTTCTGCTACGGGCTGGCTGTGGTGGAGGAGACGGCGCTGCTGCTGGGCGGCCTCAAGTGGCGGGAATCGCGGCAAGTGCCTACCCGTAACGTGGTGGGCTATGACCTCGACCTGGACCGCTGGGAGGACATTGGTTGCGCGCTGCCCTGGGCCTGGAGTGGCCTGCAGTGTGCGGTGCTGCAACTGGCTGAGGGTGGGGACGAGGAGAAGGAGGGAGGATCAGGAGAGGTGCTAGATTTAGTGCTGGGTTAGTTCTGTCTCAATAGGATGGAGAAGAAAGTCATGCTTGACTTGGCTTACAGAGCAACAGATGGGCTTTCTGTCAAGAGTGAATCTCTGATAGCAAAGAGGCTTTTGAAGGCTGAGGAGGCAAACAAGGCCTTGGCCAAAGAGAAACAGGGAGGTCAAATAGAAGGATATATGAATCAGCTTCAATGAGTTGGACTTTCGAAAATAAAATATGACCTTATTTCCCCTCTTAAAGTTTCCCTAGATGCCACAGTGATTACTTTCATGCCCCCCAAAAGCATCACAAGTTATATACAAACCCCAGAAAACGGTTGGCTATAAAATCTGTAATAAATAGTCCCTGAAGATGGCATTTTCTGAATAAATAGCAAAGGGAAAGTGCCTTGGTTAAAAAGCATGAAATCATTATAAGGAGAACTATGATTTTATGATCCAGACCCATAGTTATAGTTCTGCTCTGATAGTTCTGTATAATATGGAACTGAGAGGATGGTACTTTCTTCGAGAAAGTATTGTTGGCTAAATTTTTCTGTCCCTGGTCCCCATCTCTAGTCTGCTTTCGTGCTGGCTTTAGGCAATTGGTTGGTTTATAGTCATATGTAAACAACCGTTAGCCACAACAGGCTATATGTGTAAAAAATTTTAACTTAATTTTGGTGGATTCCCTCCACTTCCCCAAAAGAATCACAGAGAAAGAAAGGGCAGTAGGTGAGGTTTTCAAGTTTGTGTCAGGTAAGTGGAAAACCAGCTTGCTTTTCCAAGGTCTCAGAGAAGATACTTTTAAGTTTAGAACAGGTGCTACTTCTGGCTTGTGCCAAAAAGGAGGTGGCAAAGTTAGAACTTGTAATTATTATGGTAGTATTAGTGGTGGCTGTGTGATCAGGTCACAAGAAATGTGGTAAGGACTTTGCATGAATAAAGTAGGTGCTTTATAAGGATTCATTAAGAGCTGAATTTATTTGACTTCAGTTTACAATGCTGCCTCTCTCCTAGATTTGAAACTAATGCAATAAATTGTACAGATATATAGTGTTAAAAGGTCTCTTTCATGCTAGGCTAGCCACGAGTCTTGTAAAATTTCATTAGTTTAATTTTTACCATTTAAAACAACAGAGCTGACTTTACAAAAGTAGAAGCTGCTTAGTAGCAACAGAGCTAGTCTTCCCATCAACTGCTTGCTGTTTACAGGCCACAACCTGGCCACCGTATACATGACACATCCATCAGGTACAAATATTTTTAAGTGAACATACACATTTGGTCTAGTAAACACCAATAAGTCTAAACACCTGTAACAAGCACACTTCGTTTTAGGACAAGAGGTTTTTTTTTTTGTTTTCCTTTGTTTTGCTTTTTTTTTTTAACATGTACAAAATCCCACAAATTTAATGTGCGTCAATATTCATGCAGTAAATAAATGTTTTTACAAATAGTTTTTAAATGATAAAAATATTACACTGGACCCAAAATTCCATACAAACATTAATATGTGATTTCTCATCCATTTTGACTAAATATAGGATTACTGAAAATGTGCTGTAGAAAGGCCACTCTCCTGTACAGTTGTGCAAAGTCTGCAAAACGATAGTGATTCAATGGTGGTTTCAAAAGCAAAGAAAAAGATCCCCGCTGTGGAGTTTTTACTTTCTTCTCTACAGCAAAAATATTCACTGGCATATATCTGAACTCTTAAAGATGTAAGTACATTCACTGAGCTGTACAGGCAACAGTATAAAGCTGATTAGAAGTAGATTTAGGATATAGAATAGTAAAGGAGGGTCCCTTCCTCCTCCTGAAAAAAACAGCAAATTGTGACTTGTACATTATGCAGCCAGACACTAAAAAGCAGCACAGTCATTTTCATGCTGTGATCACTTTCAAAAACGAGACGCTTATAAATGGAAATATATGAAGAGGATTTTTTCATAGACTTCATCCACTCTATAGAACAATTCATGATGCTAGGAAAAACCTTGAAATGGTTTCTCTCATATAATTCAATGTGACATCTCTCTGAGTGACCATCACCATCTTGCTCGTTAGGAGAGAAGTACCTTTTTTTCAATATTGTTTTCTATAACACACATCCACCTGTAACTAAATGTATTTATTTTACTTTCCTGCCTGAAGTATAATTACATAAGTTTGATTAACGGACTAAGGGAAAAATTGGAGACTAACTGGAAAAGTGGGTTCATTTCAGTTTATACCTTGTCATTTTTAAGAGTTAAAGAGTTCAAAAACATGAGTTTGGGCTGAACTTATATCTATCTATATATATATATAGCTGTTAGCTGCCTTTCTGGGTGAGTTAAGTCTGTTTTAAAAAAGCCATTCTTAAATTCTTCTGTACACAATCAGCATTTCATCACTACAAAAATAAAGGAAGATTTAAACCAAGAAAATAAAGCAGCTCTATCTTCAATTTTGGTCTTAGTTACAAAAACATCTTACAAAGCTTTGCCCTGATAAACCATTAAGTATTCTCATAGATTTGGAATAGTATTTCCATTAACCAGCTTTCACAAGTTAATAGACTATTAAGACGAATATTAGATACCTGAACTTTTCTTATGTCAATACTCTCTATTTTGCTTAACTCTTGTATGCACACCTACATTTCACAAAAATAAAACTACAGCATTAAACTTTGTGCAATGTTTAAGAAAATTCTTATAACATTTTAATAAATATAAAAAAGGTTTAAATTCTTTCCCACCCACAAGGATGTCTGCACCTGAAAAAATGTGATTTACTTTTGAAGTTGTGTTTATATAAAATTAACTTAGAGGGAGAAAAGATGACCTTAGATAGAAAACTGCCTTTTTGTGGTTTTAGTACTTGAAGACCACCTGTATTCAGAATTGTTTGCAAAAGTTAACTTTAAGTCATTAAAGATAGTTGTTTTGCACATGGTAAACATAAGCTGAGCACTGATTGCATATAAAATATACAAATGCTCATTAAAGACAGTGGTATTATGACCATATATGGATTGTTTCATATAGTTTGGTAACATTAAAGTATAACTTGTCAAATATCCCACACATTGATATAAAAACTACCTTATATACTTGTTCAGAGTACCAGCAGGTACTAGATGGCCTGAAGGCATAATGCACTTACACATGCGTTTCAATGTATGAATGAGTATGTGTTAGAGAGGAAGTGATTACATCTACATCAGGAGAAATACTTAATGGGTCAGTTGAGGTGGTGTTTTGACAGATATCCAAGAAAAGGTCGAGGTACATCTGCTTCCACTGTTGGAATTCTTTAGATGTCAAGTCTGGATTGTCTAGGACTTTATCAATAATGGCTACTTCCCCTTCTCTGGCCTAAAAAGCAAAAGAATTTAACAGTTAAGATGGAGACAAACTTTTCTTCAAGTTTAAAATAAAAAGTTAATAAGCAAAATATTCCAAAGTCCATAAGAAATGGCTTTACTATGCTCACACTCAGCTATTTAGAGTCAAATCCTAGAGTGCTTTTTTCTGCCTTTCATTTTTTTTCAGACTGTCCTTAAAAATTGGTTTCCTCTCTCATTGATGTCCCTAGAATACTCTCTCTCTGCCACTGGGTGGACTTACTATATATACTCTGTCTCTTGAGTTACTTTGGCATTTATCCTCTCTCTCCTTCTATATGGTAAACTACTCACACATCAAAGAGAGTGAGCATAGCCCTCCTGTTGCCACAAACACAGAATTCTTGCTTTGAATATTAAAACTTCCTTCTTGTAGCACCAGGGCCTGTAATGGGGAATGGTTCTCCCTTCCATGTTGTTGGCTGGAACTCAGTCAAAGACTTAGCTCCATTTTGGTATAATTCACTAAGGTAGAATTATCGACCATAGAAAAAGAATCTCCTGGCTGGATGTGGTGGCGCACGCCTGTAATCCCAGTACTTTGGGAGGCGGAGACCAGAGGATCCGGGTTCGTGGCCAGCCTCAGCTCTCTCTCTCTCTCTCCCTGTGTCTCTCTCTCTCTACTTAGTGAGGCCCTCCGTAACTTCGTGAAACCCGGTTTCAAAATAAGCTATAAAAAATAGGGCCAGGGGTATAGCACGGAGGTAGAATGCCCCTGGGTTCAATCCCCGGTACCGCAAAAAAAAAAAAAGAAAAAAAAAAAAGAAAAAGAATCTCCCAGATAGAAGGTGGGATGAAAGAGAAGGAGTTAAGACAGTCTTAGAAGCCCAGTCCTGTCTTTTATGGACCCAAGGGAGGGCTATGGAAGTATAGGGAATGTTCTGTAGGAAGTGAGAAGGTATGCCTCTGTGCCAGCCAGAGTTGGGAGGGAAAGAAGACAGCAAAGTGCCCAAGAAGTGGTCTGATCTGTGAGGCGAGACAGGATGTAGAACAGGGCTGGGACTGAAGATGTTGGGATTTGCCTGTCGTGGGATCTGTTTGGTAAGGGTATCTATTAAAAGTCCAGGAACTAGGCCCATTCAAGATTGCTTGGTCAGTTATCTTTCTGTAATGGAAGACTTCATAACATTAATTTTCCATGCACAAGATTATACGGTTCTGTAGTTCACTTTCACCAGTGAGGGGTATTTCTATTTTGTGTGTGATACTGGAGACTGAACCTGGGTTCTACCTCAGAGCAACACCCCCAGCCCTTCTTATTTTTTATTTTGAAACAGGGTCTCACTAAGTTGCTGAGGTTGGTCTGGAACCTGTGATCCATCTGTCTCAGCCTCCCAATTACTGGGATTACTGGCATTACAGTCATGTGCCACTGTGCCCAGCTGAAATGATTTTTAGAACTATATAGGTCCCTCTAAAATCATGGTCTTAGCTACCCAAAGTTCATTAAAGTGTTCCCTAGATTTGCAACAGTATTTGCAATGGGTACCAATCAAAAGCTAATTGATTTCGGAAACATGGCTGCTTACTACCTGAAATTTTTTTTCGAATCATTAATTTCCTATTTTGCTTATCTCTTTGGTACTCACCTTTGGTTCAAAATTATAATACCTTAGCAGCATGGATCTGAAATATTTCCCAAAGAAGCCCTTGACCTTTTTATTGTGCCATATACTCTGTATTATAGTTATTTTCTGTTTTGATTTGTCGAAGGTTCAGGGCCTGCTTGGGTGGGTGGTGTGGTGGGCCCTTTCCTCCAACTGTCTCCTCCCTGACCCCATACACACACAGTGAGAAGAGCTCACTTGTCTGCCCCCTCCTTTAATTTTCTGCCTCCAGAGAGCTCCCTTGTCCTTACCACCTCCACCCCAGTCTGGGGGGTGGCAATATAAGACTGGAAACAATGTAAGTACTTACAGAAATGTATAACAGGAGAAAGTAACATGCGAGTTTGGAACTGACTGTGTAAACAGAACAATTATAAAATTTCTACTTGGAAAGTAGTTTCACTCCAAATGTGCTAAAGCTTATGCAGGAAATGCTCAACAAAATCATCTCAAACACTTTTAGCATCCGCTATTGCATTCTGCATGCATGCTGTGTTCTTTTAATAACTGTAATAATTACACTACATGGTATATTTATCTTAGGAAATCAGAAGACTGAAGAATAACATCAGCCCTGCATTTTTGGTAAAAAATTTTAATCACATCCTGTTTTCTCCTAGAACCAAGTCATATAACATTTAGTCAGTGTTCTGAGACTTTAATGAAAAATTAACACAATCTTTTTAACAACACACTGACTATGAAGAGGACAGCTCAGATTCAGGTTCTTCCTGTTTCTCTCTTCCTCCCCCAGTTCCCTATTTTGTATTACTTAGCCTATAGTTTCTGGTAATCTACTTTCAGTTCAAGAATGAATCTCTTCAAAATAATTTCTCCTTACATTTCGTATCTTACCTTTAAAGTGCTTTTGAGAATTCTCAGCCTGTGGAGTTTTTCATTCATTACAGGATCATTACATCTTTTTATAAATGACAGCTTGTATTCCATCTTGGTTGAAATACGATGTTCTCCTAGTGGTGACAGACTGGCTTGCTCCAGTGCCCTGTATAAATCTTGCAATGAGTCTCCTAACTTTTCTTCTCTACTTTCACCTGTAAAGTCAGGAAAAAAGAGAGGGAGAGAGAAAAGGAGAGGGAGGGAAGGAGGGAGAGAGAGATGAATCCATTGTAATAAACGGCATTTGGCACTCCAAAAAAATCTACTAAAAATCAAGACTATTTGAAAAACAGGATAAAGAATGATTGGGAAAGTACTTTAAAGTTAAAAAAAAAGACCCCAAACCAAAAACATCCCATAGCTGCTACTTATATTGGGTAAGACTAGCTATGAGCAGCTAATTGTTTTAGAATGATCAAATAATAGGATTCTTTGATTAACCAAATATTCTCTTGATAGCAAATAACCATACATATCATGAATCCATTAAGTTCAAATAATTAGAGTACAAAAGGTACACCACATGGAAATAGCCCTATACATACTTAAATACTTTAAGACATTAATGAAAATCTCTTATCATTATAGTGATAAGCACAGTGCTGATTAGTAGAGCTCCCCTGGCTTATCAATACTGAATGAACTGATTTTCACATTTTTACAGACTTTATAAGATAACTGCCTTATTGGTATATATTTGATTATAAAAATCTTCCAGAAGGCTCATTGATTATTAGGTTTCATGTAACGGCCATAGTAACACCTGGCATGTCATTAATGTAGTAAATGATCATAACTAATAATGTCAATTAAAATAAAATATGGGAATATATTTATATGCAAATATAAGGAAAAATCTGGCATGTACTAAGAAAAGCTACTTAGCATTTCTAAGACCTGGGAAGAAAATGCTCCAATTAAATATTTTTGAGAAAAAAATTAGAGACTGGTTCAGGTAAGGATCTTAGATCTAGCTGGACAAAGAAAACTCATATCTTGTTTTTTAATTACCTAAATACTGATGTTATATAAATGAAAAGTTTATCAATTTGTTCACCATATGAATGATAAACAGACAAACTAGGACTTTGTTTGGGGTGGTAGAGAAGGCTATATCATATTTGTTTTAATAGATAGCCAGAATCCTATTTGAGGAATACTTATAGTGTCCTAAGGAATAAATATGGAATGTTACTCATCCCACCATGGTCCATGTGAATATTTTAGGCTTTCTAGCATAGTTTTGAAAGAAGATTCCCTAATGGGTAATAATACTAGTTAATATTTATATGTGCTAGGCAGTAGAGTAAATGCTTAACATTTGTGATCTCATTTAATTCTCACAACAATACTAAGAGTAGCTCTATTTGCTATTCATTTTAAACAGGGAAGTACCTTGTACAAGGTCACAGTTCCTTAGTGGTGGAGATAGAAATCACGATTTTAACAAGAGTTCTATACTGCCATTTTTTTCGGTAATTATTTGAACTATGTATTTAATAGTAGGTGTTAATTAACGAGACTCCCTTAAAATGCACCATTCTAAATATTTTTAAAGAATGTACCTAAAAGTGCCCCCAAAGCCCAAAACTTGCAGTACTTTAATTTTAAGGGATCACCTTTAAGATCAAAAAGTAGTTTTTAAAGATTACATAATATTTAACTTTTGACCCTGCTACTGAGGTTAGCAACTAATGGTAGGTATGCTCATTGAATCCTTCCATTAGAAAATTCTTTGTTATCCATTAGCACAGGCTATCAGAAGTCTTATATAATGAATTTTAAATTCCTAATCATATATCTAAGATTGTAATCTAAAAATAAGAAATCCCTTTAAATAACAGCTTTTTGAAATTCTCTGTTGGCTCAACCTTCAGTGTTTTCAACAGCTAGAGGAAATTGATGAATGGGTGGATAGAAGACCATAAAAAGGAGGAATTGCTTTGTGAGTAAAAAGCAAGACGGATGCAAGATAGAGAAATTTTAACTAAGAATGCTTTGCAATGAGGTAGGCACAAAAATTATATGGTCATTTAGAGTAACTAAATGGAATTGTAAAAACAAGGACACATTTGAACAGCATAATTCCTTTTCATAAAACCATAGGCCAGAAAAGGACCCCGGAGAATTATTTAGTAGTTATCATTCCTCTTGCCTCAAGGCAAGACTTCATGTAAAGCCAGATTTAATTTCATAGAATAGATGGTGGAATAGAGATGGGAGGCCGACCAGATGAAAATTATAGTAGTTAAGGTATCAGGTGGCCTAACGTATTACTACTTTTTTCAGTTCTAGAAAGAAGGTGAAGGAAAAAAGGGATTCAGATTATAGTTTTAGGACTTGAAGGAGGAAAAAGTACTTTTATGTAGTAAATTTTTGTTTTAAGAAAACCTTTCTCCATATTATCTAACATTGTAGGGAGTATGTATTTTGTTTTAAAATGCATTTTGATCCAGTATTCTTTTCTCCTTATGTTAACATTATGGAATACTGGGGAAGATAATTGATTTTTTTTTTTTGCAGTACCGGGGATTGAACTCAAGGGTGTTCTACCTCTGCGCTACACCCACGGCCCTATTTTTTTATACTTTATTTTGAAACCAGGTCTCACGAAGTTGCGGAGGGCCTCACTAGGTAGAGAGAGAGAGAGAGACAGAGAGAGAGCTGAGGCTGGCCGCGAACCAGGATCCTCTGGTCTCCGCCTCCCAAAGTACTGGGATTACAAGCGTGCGCCACCACGCCCGGCTGATAATTGATTTTTATAAAATCTCAATGTAGTTTTAAGAAGGATATGATTTATTATAAAAAGTGGCGTATATAGCTATTTAAAAAAAATGAATGTTTTTCCCCTCCTTTTGATGATACGGGAGAGAATGTTCAACCAAAAGACAACATAATTCTAAAAAGAATCTGGTTTGACAGCTGTAAGAAGAACTGAGTATGGATTTATCTCTGGGCAGCACGTCTGAACAAGGAATCACAATGAGACGGAACACAGAAACATTTCCAAGGTAATGGGATAGTGTGGCTCCTATCAGAGATAAAAAAGCCCCCCTCAGTCCCCTACACATCATGCAACACTGCACAAGACACAGTTGTGGGATGAGTAAGGATGAGGGATTGAGATGCCAGGATACCACAAAATGCCACCAATTATTTAACATTTTAAGACTAGACAAAGAGTCCTTTTATTTTTAAAGGAGGGGGGTGAGGGGCAGAGTCACATTATAAATCTCATCCACTGTGCTCAACAATCAAAACAACACAGAACTCAACATTCAAGACAAAAACAGACCTTTATTTTCTTTTATAATTTTCAATTGATTTCCTTGATTTTTCTCAGATGAATACCAATTAAGTCAATTGGGGCTACTGTTGCAACTGAAAATATGAAGGCACCTTTATTTTCTTCTCTTTTTTGCTTTCTTCTTCTTCATCTCCTTCTCATTTCTCTTTAGGTTTCTCTCTCTTTTCAACCCTTGCTTTTCTTCTTTTAGAAGAGGCTTGCTTTGGACGAGGAGGCATGCACTTGGTGAGGTCTGCTTCCCAAATGACTTTCATCCAATGTGCCAGTCCAGCCATTGGAACACTGGCTGAAAACCAGCTCTTTTGCAATTTTAATGAGTGTTTCCCAAAAGCTGGCAGAGTGTAGATCACATTCAAATTACAGGACGAATTATAGGAACCTTCTGCGATTCCTAATGAGGGAGCATATCACTGCTGTAATCACATTTTAATCTGTATCTGATTATTCAGAAAATCCAAGCCTATGCAGGAATAAACTCTTCCCAAATTATATTTACATTTACAACATGTAAATTAATCCTGTGTCAGATCACACAGCTCTTATTCCAATTTTATTAAAGCAAAAAGTGCACATGAAGTTTCCTTTCCTATATAAAATTTCATTGGTAGATTTTAGGACCACAATTAAGTAATTAACTTGTATTCTATGCCAAGGGAGGGTCATTTCTGGCTGTGTTATACTTGGCGGGGTGAAAGAAGATCCTCTTTACTCTCTCATTTATATTCTGCTCCACTATGAAATTTTGTAAATCTAGGAACACAGTGAGCATTGTAACCATTCATTGTCTAGTTCTTACAGGTGGCATATAATCTCTAGGTAGTAAGTGATAAAGAAAAGATTAGCCAATGAAGTGCTAGTTTGTTGGAACCTCTTGCAAACTGTTCATGAGCAGATGATAATACATTTCTCAAATAATAAAGTCTTTGGTTGATGTATTTTCTTATATTCAGGCTCAGTGGTTTTCAAACTTTTTTTTGATTGTGTGCCCTTACCAGTTTAAACTCTTCTGTTGTTGATACCTTACATACATGTATTACTCTGTATTAATAGATAGTTGTTATAAAACATATACAGAAAAGAAATTCAAAAGGATGAGATATAAAACCCAGGGAGAAATACCAATGATT
>PVJS01053718.1:0-13171 GCA_004027185.1 Glis glis
GGAACCAACCTAGATGTCCATCAACAGATGAATGGATTACAAAATTATGGGAAATACACACAATGGAATTCTACTCAGCAATAAAGAAGAACAAAATAACAGCATTTGCAAGAAAATGGAAAGATCTGGAGAACATTATGTTAAGTGAGATTAGCCAATCACAAAAAAGAAGGGACATATGTTTTCATTAATATGTGCATCCTAGGGAGTAGTGGGGACACAAAAGGGACTCCAATGACAACAGAGAACCCTCAGTAGTGCAAGGGAAGGGGTACAAGGGAAGGGGAAGGGCAAGAAAGAAGTGAATCTTGAATTACTATCATAAACAATGTGTACATATGAGATTATACCAACATCATTCTCAGTGCTACATGTGGGGTGGGGTGGGGGGAGGGACACTAAGAGCTGTGTGCACGTATGTTAACACCAAACTGATACTCATTGTGATGTGAGACTATAATGCACCAATAAAAACATATTAAAAAAATGTTTAGACAACTACATTTTCCTTATATTCTACTTCAAGATACTTTTAAAAATTCGATTCAGTTTCCTAAACAGATTTTATTGCTTGTTATATATCATATATATATATATATATATACCTCTTGGTATATAGCATATTTATCTTCAAATATATACTCTGCACTATGCTCTGTACTTTCCATAGAGGACACTCAAAGAAACCTAAATGAAAATATGCAGTAAAAATAGTATACATGTGTACATGTATACAAATATAAAATTAGTATGAATACTGATTTGGGTCAATTACCACAGAAAATAGTATTTTTGACATTATTAGAATAAGCAAATAAGTAAATGTTAATAATCAGAGTTGCCCAATCCTGAAGACTTTTTATATCTGTTAGCCAATCATGGCAGATATGTGCATAAGGAGCTCTTTTTGCTGCATTTTTCTTAGCAATAGAGGCATAAGCATCAGTATGATCCTGCAGAAGAGAAGTCAAGTGCTCTGCTGGGAGCAGTGGCCTAATAAAATATTAAACACAGTATCCATGTTGAACTTAAAGGCTGGGCAGTCCGAACACTTGAGCCTGAGTCCTCGTTCAGCCTCACTCTAGATTTACAATTCAACTCTTACCTCTACCTAGCTAGAATACAGTTTCCTCACACCCAAAAATAGGCAATAAATACAACCTGTCCCATAGTACTCTTCTTATCATGGAGTAAGAAAGTAGGTTATGCTCTTGAGTTAGTAACTACCACAAAGCCAATTCTCCATACATGGTAGTTATTAAGTCAATGATACAATTATGGTTTTTTTTGGTATATTTTTTCTCTTTTTTAAAAAATATATTTTTATTGGTGCATTATAGTCTGACATCATAATGTTGTTCATGGTGATAGTGACATACAAGCACACAGCACTTGATGGGCTTTCCCACCGCTCCCTCCCTGCTCCTCTCCACCTCCCCATATAGGGTCTTAAGATTGAAATTGGTATTCTCACATATGTACATAATATGTCAATGGAAATGATTCCTTCATTGGTCCTCTCTCCCCCACCCTTCACCTAGACCACCTCCCTGGCTCCACTGAAGTTTCTCTTCCATTATCTGAAGTTTCTCTGGTATCCCAATTACTCCAGCTGAACTCAGAAACTAACATTTGGATAGGCTACTGAACCATGACTATAGCAGAGAAATTTAAAAGTATATTGCAATTGAAGATAAATGAGTAAGAACACGTATTTGCACATGTGCATATGCACATATGCAGATGTAAAGCTTATCCTACCTCAGTCCTATAGATTTGGGCATGCAACCAAGCTAAATACTTTCATGGTTACTGGAAGAGTCCCCAACTGGAAACAACCACGTTGGACATAACCAACTGTTTGAATTAGGACAGGCTTATTTCCGTAGAAACAAAGACAGTAACATGCTTCAAAAACACTCTCTAAAAGGCCAACATTTACTGAAAACAAATTGGAAAGATTTCAATATTATACTCTAATTCACATATACTATATTTAAGTATTATCCTAAAAAATGGGAGCAATAATATAGGGGCCATCTTCTCTTTCAGACTGTGAGCACTGTCATTTCTAGAGTTGGCCAGTGCATAGTCTCATGACTGTGTGATCTGTGTAATACATGGCCACACATAGCTCTAATATTAATCAGGTCGTAAATATCAATATTATAGGTAGTGGGTAACAAAAATCACAACCAAGTATGGGGAAACAGGTTTAGTATTTGCTAAAACTCTCTCTCTCTCTCTCTCTCTCTCTCTCTCTCCCTCTCTCTCTCTCTCTCTCTCTGTTTCTTTAAGAGAATTGTCTTTATGAAGATTGTTAAAATATCTGTGATTTTGGTCATGAATGCTGTAAATGTTCTATTATCAATTTCTACTCTTCAGTCTTTCTATCATATATCTCTTATCTTCATTTTTATCTGGCAACTCCAAGTTGTCATCTTTTCCCCCAAACCCTGTTTTGTCTACTTTTGTTCACTTTGCCAGAGTAACCAATCACAATTCTCGCAGTCATTCATGGAAAAAAAAATCACAAACTTCAGTGGGAAATATTTACAAATGAAAGATGTAATGGAAGATGTAATGAAAGGTAGAACAGTCAGTTAATTGCATAATGTGCATATTGATGCCACCATATATTTAATTTGGATAAAACTAAAAACATTGCATATATGATTAACAATGGCTTGTTTTGTATTATCTGTTTCTCTACTCTTGTATAGTGAAGAAAAAATTCAGCTGGCTGGAGTGTCCAAATCTTATATACTCTGGAGAGAAGTCTGGCCGTGTCCAGCTAATAGAGATAACCTTTATGTCCTTGGACTACCCCGCCAATAATGTTTTTATTTATCTGGAAACTTGGGCCATGCCACATTTTTTTATACTTACAATGTAATTTATTGTGGGGGTCTTGGGCCATGTGATATCAGTTTGACCTTTGAAGGGGCTAGAGAAGAAGTGATGAAGGTCAGCCATATGCATGGTTAGCCATGCCTATGTGACCGAGACCAATGAAAACCCTGTACTAAAGGCTCAGAAAGCTGCGCTAGTTGGCAATATGTGTGTTGTCACACATTATTGCTGAGAGTATTACAAACTATCCATGTATTTACTTTGTTTCTAAATCAGACAAAATAAGGATATAGTTAGTTTGCTTATTCTTAGAATTGATTATAAAATGTCAGGAAATTAATAGTCCATTTCTAACAGTTTGGTTTAATGAATATTTTAAAAGTAAGTCACATTATTTTGATATAATTTACAAATATATTTAAACTGGACTACTTTATCCTGAATGTCACAGGTGCAGGATTTCTGCAGACTAATGTAGCAAAGGTAAATCTAGTCTGGTTGTGAAAATCATCTGTCTGTTAAATCAGGGTTACTCAGACCTGGAAGCAAAGACAATCCCAGCAATTCACAGGCTATATAGGATTTGAGGTAGGAATGCTGATAACAAAAATTTTCAACAGTTACAAGATATGAATTTGGAATTAGAAAGAAATGGCTTCAATTTTAGATAAGTTATTTGAGCTTGCAACACTCAGCTTTCTACTCTAAGCAACTGGGTTCTTAAAAAATAACAACAACAACAACAAAAATATAGCTAGGTGTGGTAGCACACACCTGTAATCCTAGTACTTGGAAAGCTGAGACAGGAGTATCCCAGGTTCGAGGACAGCTTCAACAACATATAGAGACTCCTAGCTACCTAGCAGGAGCCTGTTAAAATATATATATATATATATATATATATATATATAGGCTGGGGGTGTAACTGTTAAAAAAACATATATATATATATATATATAAGCTGGGGTTGTAACTCAGTTGTCCCTGGATTCAATCCCTAGTACCACCCCCCACATACACCATATATATATATATAGTGTATGTATATATATATATATATATAGAGAGAGAGAGAGAGAGAGAGAGAGAGAGAGAAAGGGAGAGAGAGAGTTTTAGTAAATATTAAACCTGTTTTCCCATACTTGGTTGTGATTTTTTTTACCCACTACCTATAATATTGATATTTAAGACCTGATTAATATTAAAGCTATGTGTGGGCATATATTACATGGATCACACAGTCATGAGACTATTCACTGGCCAACTCTAGAAATGACAGTGCTCACAGACTGCAATGCAAATAGTGTCCCTGGGTTTGAAATGCAGAGGTCTGGATTGCACCTCATATTGAAAGATAATCTTTGCTCACACTATTTTGGTGTTAATTAGCCACTTAAGAAAGTGTATAAGTGGTTGGAAAATATTTTAACAGTGCATAACATGACCCTTCATAACATTTGGGAGAAGTCTTCACTCTTAGAATGTTCTTGAGTCTGAAAGCTTTCTTGTGGCTAATTAAAGATGCAATTACAAAGTGAGATAATGTTAATTTTGAAATATTTAAATCTACTTAAAATTCCAGTGTATACAAATCATTTTTAAACTTTATTTTATTGGTGCATTATAGTCTCACATCATAATGTAGTTCATAGTAATTGTGACATACATGCACAGAGCACTTAGTGGGCTTTCCCCTGGCTCCCTCCCTACACACCCCTTTCCCCATATGGGATATTGAGATTGACATTGGTATTCTCACATATGTACATAATATCGTTGGAAGTGATTCCTTCATTTCTCCTTCTTCTCCCCGCTTCTCCTAGACCAACTCCCTGGCTCACCTGGAGTTTCTCCTCCATCATCTGAAGTTCCTCTGTTATCCCAATTCCTTCCTAGCTTCTACATATGAGAGAAAACATATGACCCTTCACTTTCTGTGACTGGATAATCTCACTTAACATAATGTTCTCCAGGTTCATCTATTTTCCTTCAAATTATGTTATTTATTCTTTATTGCTGAGTAGAATTCCATTGTGTGCATATCCCATAATTTCATATGAAAATTATAAAACTCTAAAGAAAGAAATTGAAGATCTTAAAAGATGGAAAGATCGCCCATGTTATTGAATAGGTAGAATAAATATTATCAAAATGGCCATTTTATCAAAACTGATCTACAGAGTCAATGCAATCCCTATCAAAATACCAATTTCATTCTTCACAGACCTAGAAAAATTTCCTGTTGGGAAACAAAAGACCCAGAATAGCCAAAGCAATTCTCAGCAATAAGAACCATGTAGGAGGTATCACAATTCCTGACTTCAAATTATACTACAGAGATATAGTAATGAAAACAGCATGGTATTGACACAAAAACAGACACATAGGAAAATGAAACAGAAAATACAGGAAAAAATCCACACATTTTTAGCCAATTGATTTTCAACAAAGGTGCCGAACACAAACATTGGAGAAAAGTCAGTCTTTTCAAAAAACTGGCGTTGGGAAAACTGGTTATCTATCAGTAGAAAAATGAAATTAAATTCTTGCTTCTCACCCTGTACAAAAATAAACTCAAGATGGATCAAAGTCTTGGAAAGTGGACCAGAGAATTTGAAATTATTAGAGAAGAGCGTAGGTTCAACACTCCAACATATAGGCACAGGTAGAAGCATCCTCAAGATCTCCAGAACCCAGGAATTTTAAACAAGAATTAATAAATGGGATGGCATTAAACTGAAAAGTTTTTGTTCATCAAAGGAGGCCATCAAGAGCCTAAAGAAAGAGCCTACAGAATGGGAGGTCTTTTCCAGCTATACAAATCATTTTGAAAACTCTTGGAAAAAAAAGGTAATTCAAGAATGTTTTTAAATATGGATTAGTTTCATTCCCCAAAGTCCAACAATTAGGAGATATTTAAATATTTTATTTCTTTTGACTATAAATTCCTGATGTATGCTAAGCAAAGTGTTTTAGTTTAAATGCATAAAATCTGATAACATAAAAGTTTCCATCTAAATAGATAACACACTTAAATTTAAACTCTTTGAAGTAAAAGGAACTGTATCATTGTATTTAATTATTTTGATTTTGATTCTCTACCAATAATCCCCTTGGAGATACTGAAGAAGAACTCATACAATTTCCATTGTATTGAAAAGATATAATTAATAGAATTTTGGGAAAGCCCCATTTAATTATTTTAGATATCTCTCTAGGTGCATGGTAGGCTTTCATCTTCTTTTTTTTTTCCTACTCTGTCTAGGATGCACAGATAATCACTCCAGAAATTAATCTCATTCCTTTGGTTCTTATAATTCCTTTTACCCTCATTTTAAATATTTAGGTTTTTTTATTTGTTTTGGTTTATTTAGCTTTGTGGCAAAATTATAAACTCCAAATCACATGAAAAATGCTTTCTGTAGAAGTCCTCATTCATCCAGTTTACCTGTATATTCTAATTATTATACATTAGAGTTTCCTTTACATTGTATATGTGTGTTTATGTGAGTATTTAGTTTATATATTACCATTGGGAACTTTCTTAGTATGTGTTCTTTGCATGATTTGCATTGTAAACTGTACATAATATATTACCTAAAAGTGATAGATGCCTTCACATGAAACCTCATCAGCAGGTGAAACAATTCTGAGCATATTTTAAAAGTTGCAATTTGCCAGTTCTAATTATTCTCCAAAAAGCTTTGTGCTTTCCCGTCACATTGCACAATTAAATATAAAAATCTATGAAAGACCATCCTAGACAGGTTCATGAGCACTTCCTTCATAGTACTTAGGAACGTTTTTATTTGTTTGCTCTCAAGACCTAAAATTGTGGGGTTATAGACTAAAATTATTTAATAGAAATAAAACGTGATAGCCTCTTCTCCAAAAAAAAAACGCCTAAAAAATGACTTTCTTTATGCTTATGTCTTAATACTTTTGGAAACACTTTGTTTATATCTGCTTCATTTTAGCAGAATTTGTACAAGTAAATAAGTACATCCATTCAGTTTGGGACTTTAGGGCTATTACTTCTGGGCTTTTGTTACTACTGTGGACCATTATCAGTCACTTGAGGAAAGGCCAGTGGAAGAGGTATTGTCTTTTTAGTGACCTAAAATGTCAGGCATTGTTCAGGGATTTTTAAATATATTTTATATTTCGTCTTAACTGCAATCATCCCAATTATATGAACCTAGATATTATCCAAAGTCCCTCTGTTCTTAAGAAGAGAAAAACAAAAAATTCAAGCTCTAGCCGGGAGTGGTGGCGCACGCTTGTAATCCCAGTACTTTGGGAGGCGGAGACCGGAGGATCCGGGTTCGCGGCCAGCCTCAGTGCTCACTCTCTCTCTCCTCTCTCTCTCTCTCTCTCTCTCTCTATCTATCTAGTGAGGCCCTCCTCAACTTCGTGAGACCCGGTTTCAAAATAAAGCATAAAAAAATAGGGCCGGGGTGTAGCGCAGAGGTAGAACGCCCCTGCGTTCAATCCCCGGTACCACAAAAAAAAAAAAAATTCAAGCTCCAACAGTATTTCATTGCTTCCTCTGGTATTTCTATGACTATATTTCTATGACTATTTGGGGCTAATATTCCCATGGCCAACTATTCAATGATTTTATCTTCATGATAAATTTTTTTTGTCTCATTCTATTTTGGCTTCTTCTTCTTCCTCTTCTTCTTCTTTTTCTTCTTCTTCTTCTTCTTCTTCTTCTTCTTCCTCTTCTTCTTCTTCTTCTTCTTCTTCTTCTTCTTCTTCTTCTTTTCTTCTTCTTTCTTCTTCTTTTACTTCTTCATGAGAACTAAAACTATAATGTAGTGACTTCAGTTGAAGTTATTTTTTTCTGCAAAAGCCACCTGCACACATACCAATGTTACATTTTACTGAAGTCTTGGCCCTGATGGTAGCAGACTGATTTAAAACAGCAGAGAGGAGATTCTGAGTAAAAGACATCAAGTGGGAGGGATGTCTCCTCATAATCCCCACACATCCTTTCCACAGAAGACCCTTCACTGTGACAATGGCAGGGAATTTCTCACCAGTAGATTCTTTTGTTTGATTCTACATTTCTTGTGCTGGTAACTGTGCCAAGCATGGGGTGTGCACTCAGTAAAGGATGAAAAATGGGAAGAATTTTCATCTAAACTCTGCTTACCTTCCACTGTGATGCCTATTACAAGAAAAAATTTTAAATCCCTCCTTTCCCCATTCACCTTTCTCTTTATTAAAATCTATAATGATTTTCCACTTTATTTTAAAAAGCGATTAAACTTGTTTTGTCTTCTCGATCTCATAATTGTGCAAGGAAATCCAACCTTCTGCCACCAATGTGAACTGTGAGAAGCTTTCTGTTAAACAAATGACATGTGTGCATGTCATGTTTACTGTGCCCATTCCAGAGAACAAGGTAGACCAAGGTGATCTTGCAACAATATTAGCTACATAAAAAGGCTTCTTGCTTTTCCCAATACTGTACGTTTGATTTTCATGTTTTAATATTTTAGAATTGGACACTATATTATGACATTCAGTAAATAATTTTTGAAGGAATGGTTAGATAAGGTGATTCTATTAAATAATCTAAACCTGGCTGGGTGCAGTGACATGCATCTATAATCCCATTACTTGAGAGGCTGAAACAAGAAGATTGTAGGTTCAGTTTGAGGCCAGTGTGGTAAATTAGGGAAACTTTGTTTTGAAATTAAAAAAAAAAATAGGGCTGGGGGTGTAGCTCAGAGTCAGAAAGCCCTTGGGTTCAACCCCTAGTTCCAAAAACGAAAGAAAATAATCTGAACCTGAAGATAAATTTTCCTCTGGAAGTTGTTACCCATATTTTTTCCTTTGGTTTGTGATATATAATATTTATTACATCTAACACATTTTCAAATTTAACAAATATGTAAATATGTAACTTTACTCTTGGCCAGTCCACCATTGCTATATTTTTATAGTATCAACTTCAAGTATCCTATTGTAGTTAGACCCTGACATACTAATTTAGCTATTGTTCAAGTGTTAATTTTCCTCATCTGTAAAAATGAACTATTATTGTGAGTCCTGCTAATTCATTTTCCTGAGGATAAAATGCATCAATTATTCAAAGTATTTTGAAATACAATAATGTAAGATTGTCATTTAAAAATCATTTCTTACAAACTGGGAGTGGTGGTGCACACTTGTAATTACAGTACTTGGGAAGCTGAGACAGGAGGATCGCAGGTTTGTGGCCAACCTCAGCTACTTAGTGAAGCCCTCCGCAACTTAGTGAAATCCTGTTTCAAAATAAATAATTAAAAAAAAACTAGGGCTGGGGATGGGGCTCGGAGGTAGAATGCTCCTGGGTTCAATTCCCAATTCTTAAAAAAAATAAAAACATTTTTTACATTTAAATGTAGAGCAACCATTTGGATAGCAAAGATGTTAAATGTTTGTTTGATACACTTTTAATAACAAATGCAAAATGTGTTTGATAAGTTTAGTTCCTTTATTTATTTATTTTTTATTTATTTTTTTTTGCGGTACCGGGGATTGAACCCAGGGGCATTCTACCTCCGCGCTACACCCCCGGCCCTATTTTTTTTTATACTTTATTTTGAAACCAGGTCTCACAAAGTTGCAGAGGGCCTCACTAGGTAGAGAGAGAGAGAGAGACAGGCAGAGAGAAAGAGAGAGCTGAGGCTGGCTGCGAACCCGGATCCTCCGGTCTTTGCCTCCCAAAGTACTGGGATTACAAGCGTGCACTACCACGCCCGGCTCAGTTTAGTTCCTTTAGATATGATATGGGGAAGAATCTCAGCCTACCTTTCTCATATATTTCTAAGAAGTTTAACCATAGTTTTATAGAATTTTTCCATTATGAAAATCATAATTATCTGATTATACTATGTTAGTGGGATACCATTTAGACATAAATGCTGTTATACATTTACTAATATTATTACTAATGGTGATCTCACATCAGTAAAATATACACCAATTATAGGGAAAACATTTTTAAACACGAGTGGTTCTCTAACTAATTCAGTTTTATGATTCCCGTAAAGTTAAATGGGGAAAGAAAACAAACACATAAATGTCAGAAAAGTAAATTACATTTATGCCACTTTATTTCCACTAAAATAAGATTTATTTTACCAGAAGCACAGGTAGACACATCAGTTAAAGAAATGATTTGAAAAATTTCTTAGCTCTACTTTACACCCTAGAAATAAGCCATTTTTCTTTACTTTGGCCTGCAGTTTTTTCAAGAATGTTTATAGTTCTGAGGCATTCGTATAAGAAGTTCTCCTTTTTTGAAAATTCGCAATTTTAAATCACTGCATTAGATGCATTTTTAAAAACAGAAGCAACTGCTGATTCTGATAGTTCTAGTTTAGACTTAATTTTCCAGAACTACCCCATTGTCCATACAATTATACACAATCCTTGCCTAGTCATTTGGTTGAGATAGTCTGGCTGTACACAGTAAATGGTTTATTTTAATCAAAGTCATTTGCCAGGTGTGCTGGCGCATGACTGTAGTCCCCGTACATGGGAATTTGAGACAGCAGGATTGCAGGTTCAAAGCCAGCTTCAAAAATCTTAAGGAGGCCCTCTGTAGCTTAGTGAGACCCTGTTTCAAAAAAAATAATAAAATAAAATAAAATAAAATAGGACTGGGGGTGTAGCTTGGAGCTAGAACACCCCTAGGTTCAGTCCCCAGTAATACACACACACACACACACACACACACACACACACACACACACATCATTTACTTTATTCCATTTGACAATGTGGAAGATACTCTGGGATAGTTTAACTTAGCAGAACTCCCTCACATTCAGGGAAACAAGTAAGACTATGAACAAGTAAATACTGTTTTAATATCATCATTATGGGAATTTGGTACAGACTCATTCTACCTCCCCATCCACATACAGAAAAGATAAAACAGGAGTTCCATAAAGAGCTGGTCATAATGCTGCTGGGTCATTTCCTTTAATCTAAGGCTCCGAGGCATACGCAAAGAGAGGGACTAGGTAACAATAGTAGATTGGGGAAGAAAAATCAAAATGCATTTATTTTTGAGAAATGTCTGTAGAATTGGCAATCTGTCCTGAAAATTAAACATTTTTTTTTTCATTCTGTTTTGTGTTCTCTCTTTTGATCCATGTGGTTTTCCCTTCTCTCAGCTAGTTTTAGTAAACAGGCCTGGTGGCAATGGGAGAGCATGCCCCCCAGACCAATTTTGATTATTCACTTCACAGTAGAGCACCACAGAAGTTTCCAGATCTGGCTAAGAAAACCCATGGGAAATGTCTGCTGGTTGTTATCACATTTCAACCTGCAGGCAATATGCAAATAGGATTCTATCTAGAGAAGCCAGTTGGTGCTCTTCTACTGATCCCAGCCCAGAGAGCTCTGAGAGGCTCAAGCTGCTAACGCCAAAGAGCAAACTAGTTTTATTTTAAAACTCCAACATTACTCCATGACAATAACAAAGAAAGGATAATTAATGGTGGAGTGAAGGTGATAGAGTATTATCAGATTACTAGAAAAAGTTTGCATGTCCAAAGAGAAAATATTTCAAAGAATTTTATTGTTTTTGTTTTGTTTGTTTTCCAGTGTTGGGGATGGAACCCAGGCTCCTGGACATGCCAGGCAAGTGCTCTACCACTTAGGGATATCACAGCCCTCAAGAGATTTTATAGGAAGGAATAATTAGAATGATCCTCTATTCCCACCAGTTAGTTCAGTCTACACAGAGGTTCTGAAATTCCTTATATATCTATTGCTTTAAAATAGTCTCTTCTGTCAGATTAAACTCTTCCAATCTTTGTCTATTGCTTGGAAGATGGTTAGCATTTGCTGAATGCTGATTGAATGAAAGAATGAATGAATGAATGAATGAATGAATGAATACTGTTAAATTTATGACTGACTAAACTGGTATTTCTTCATTTCATTCCCTGTATTTTACACTGAAAATTTAGCTCATTAATTAAGGAAATAGACTTGAGTTCACTACTTTGTGTTCTTCTCTTAAAACAGTTGTTGGGTGAGGAGTGATTTGGTTCTCTAAGACAAATTTGTCAGTCTACAAAGGAGTGGGCCAATCAATAATCACTGTGTGAGTAGCGCCACTGTTATCTGATAAATATCTGCACATGATCTACCAAGGATGCTGCTAAACACCCTGTTGTACACTGGGTAGCCCCTGCAAAAAAAAAAAAAAAAAAAAAAAAAAAAAAAAGACCTCTGCACAGTTCAAAATGTCAATAGTGCTGCCATTTTAAAAAAATTCTTCTCCATTAAAGAGTGTTAGGCCTCTTTGTGTGGTTTTCTTTCTGAGTTGAAGCTATTATTACTCTGTTTCTGGGCCATGTGATGGGCAGGTTTCTGTGTTTTGTGACACTCTTTCTGGCTGTTTCCAGCTGTTCATGTCATAGCTTGCTGCTAAAGATCAATAAAGATGTAACTGGGGGCAAACTGACTTAGTTCTCAAGGTGGCTGTACATTCATTTTCTGGATTTCAACCTCCATAGAAATGTGACTGTTTCATAATATAATGGCAGATCTCGAAAAAAGGCTACAGATGCCCCACTGTGTTTGACCTTCCTCATGGGCAAAATCATTTCTTTTCTTTGTTTTGCAATAAGCCATTAAAATGCAAAGGTTCCACAGGGGAGTAATGGATCACTACTTGTAAATATACAAACAAATACACATGTGTTATCATCTCCCACACACATACAAACCCTACACTTGTTTTGCTTCACTCTTGCTCACCAAAAGCCAACTTCTAGAATACAAAATGGATTTGGGATTTTCCTATAAGTATTTTTTCTGGGGGGCTTCTATTTCAGTGATAAATTAGAAACATAATGTGAATAAAGACAAGACATTGAGATTTGTCCTCAGTCTAATTGGTGGCTTTGCATTTAAATGACCTAAGGTAGAAAATTAGAGTTGGGATTCAGAATTAGTGTATAGATTATTTCATATGTGATTACTCATAAAAAGTTAAACCATGCTAAGCGATATTAGTAAGACACTAAGAGTAAAAAATCGGATGTTCCCCTGTATTGGACAGGGTTCTCTAGATTAACAGAATACACAGAATGAGTATATTTGAAAAAAAGGATTTATCAGATGGGCTTACAGTTTGAAGCAACGTAGTCCCAGGTTCTGACTGCACGTGGAGAGTCAGAGGAACCAGTAGCTGGTCGAACGGTCTAAGAGCTGGAGTCTTAGGATCGGAGCAACCACTAATTCAGTCCCAGTCCAAGACGTGAAGATCAGGAAGCTTCTTCGGAGAAACGATGGTGAAGTT
>PVJS01053719.1:0-13204 GCA_004027185.1 Glis glis
CCTCCTCCTCCTCCTCTTCATATTGGGGATTGAATCCAGGGGCATTCTACCTCTGTGATACATCCCAGCCCTTTTTAAATTTTTGTTGTTGTTGTTTTGAAACAGTGTCTCACTAGGTTGCTGAGAGTCTCGCTTAGCTGATAAGGCTGATCTCGAACCTGGGATCCTCCTGTCTCAGCCTCCCAAGTACTGGGGTTACAGGTGTGCATCACCACACCTGGCTCCCAAGGTGCTCTTTTCTTTGCTTGTGATTTCTTGTACTCCATTTCTCTGCCTCCCTCTCACATAGTATCACTGGGATGGGAAGGGGTAAGGGATTCTCAGTTGGTCCTGAAGCCAGTACAATGGGAGGTGCACTGCTGACTGAAGTGGATTAGGTTGAGGGCGTTGGCAAATGATGAAGTTGTGAGATCTGGGCTCCAGAGCCAAGTCCCACCAGCAGCCTCTTTGGTTTGATACAATGGTCCCAGGCACAACCTGTGAGAGGCTCTTTATTACCATGAGACCAGGTTGTCCTGGCCACTGGGCAAACCACAGGCCTGGTTCTGGTGTTCAATCACCAGTTGACACCCCAAGGGAAATCAGCTTTCTCCTCCAGAAGCTCTGCTGTTGGGCTGGGGTGCACAGAGGCAGCTCCTGGAGTATGCAATGGATAGATGTGACAATGCTGCTACTCCAGCTCACCCTCCATCAGTGTACCGCTCTCCTCTTCTGAGACTGAGGGATAGAGAGGGTTGATGACATGTAGACTGAGCTAGGTTCTAGTCGTGCAGAGCAATATGCATTGGTCCATGGCGAATTGTGAATTAAAAAACAAGCAAACAACTTGCCGGGTGTGGTGGCACACGCTTGTAATCCCAGTACTTTGGGAGGCGGAGACCAGAGGATCCGGGTTCGCGGCCAGCCTCAGCTCTCTTGCTCTCTCTCCCTGTCTCTCTCTTTCTCTGTCCTTAGTGAGACCCTCTGCAACTTCGTGAGACCCGGTTTCAAAATAAAGTATAAAAAATAGGGCCGGGGGTGTAGCGCGGAGGTAGAACGCCCCTGCGTTCAATCCCCGGTACCGCAAACAAAACAAAACAAAAACAAAAACAAAAAACAAGCAAACAAATATTTTCTACATCGCAAACAAATTTGACAAACACTATTCCATAGGGCAGTAGTTCAATACATTGGACTCTTCCCTTAAAAAAAGAATTAAAAAAATATTCAACTGGTTACTAGTTTGGAAAAAAGAAATCAAATTCCCTAACTTTCTTTTCTATTTTACACATTCATATTACACAGCACACTGAAATTCCAAGATGTTTTCCATTAAAGAAGCTCCTTTACTTTTGTTTAAACCAGTGTTTCTCTGGTTGAGTTTGGCATGAAATGTTCTCCCCTAAATGCCTTGCCTGCATAAAAGGAAGAGAGGAAAAGCTCACTAACAGTGGGAGGTATCGGGAGGTTCCCCACCTGCACTCCACACCTCCAAGAGTAGAACTACTGGTTTTGCTAGTTGAATTTTGAAATTGCATCATCCCCTTCAGGCTTCTCCTGCCAGCCACTCCCTTGAGCCCCCAGGTGCTGGAGGAGGCGAGCAGAAACAATACTTTACCGCCACCATCAAGGTTTTCAGAGTTAGAGAGTCGACAGCTCCAAGTAGAGTAGACAGAGTTAGAGAGTAGACAGCTCCAAGTTCATGTCAAGAATTTTATATATATATTATATGATGAGGCTCATGGAGCCCTGAAGAGAGGATGAATAAAACACCCTTCCCCTCTGCGTTGAACTATTTATCACTTTACTTCCATGGTCATAATTGTGCCTCCAACAGGTAAGGGATATAGTTGAAAATAAAATAGAGTCTATTTCTACTCGTATGCACCCATGATCTAGTGGGGGGGGGCACAAACAAGTAATTCAATTATTTTTACTAACATGGTTTAAATGCATGGTGAACATAAGGGTTATGAGTATGGCAAAGGCCAGGAGGAACCTAAACAATGTGTAAGGTTAGGGAAAGAGCCAAGAAGACTTCCTGAAGGAAGAGACAGCCACAGTCAGTGCTGAAAGATGAAGAGGAATCAGATGAGCCAAGTGAAGAGAGGTGGAGATGAGGGAATCCCAGGCAGACTGTATTTACCTATGGCTTCTTTGAAAACTCTGGCGACACAAGGACAGTGCTGGTCAGAGCAGGCCACTCTGGCTCAGGAGGAACCTGTTTTCTGTTTCTTCTCCATTTGCTTTAGAAAAATCCAGTTTTTCTGCCATCAGTGTCAGGTTTAGAGTCCCTGCAGCCAGTTTCCAATTAGGTCCCTGCTGAGAGAGGCAACAACCTTTTTGGGGAGTGTGTAGGGTTTACTGGGGATTGAACCCAGGGGCATTCTACCTCTGAGCTATTCCCCCAGTCCTATTTTATTGTTCATTTTGAAATAGGGTCTCATCAAGTTGCTGAGAGCCTTGCTAAGTTGTTGAGGTTGACCTTGAACTTGTGATCCTCTTGTCTCACTGTCCCAAGTACTAGGGTTACAGGAATGTGCCACCACCCCTGGAAGGCAATAATCTTTTTAATGGGAATATCTCAAACAGCAGGGTCTGAAGCACCCTGTTCTTTTCTTATGTAATATTAATTCATAAGGCCAGGAGGTGAAGCGTGGGGCTCATTAGAACAAATGATTTCTGTTTGAGCAAAAAAAGACCTTTGGGGTCCTTTTTTAGAGCTTGCCTAAATTCAGCAATCATGTGTGCCTTAGGGTTTAAGACAACACAGTAGTGAAATAAGAGTGCTGAGTTGGAGGAAGGGGTAGGCTGGCTGGGTTTTTGTTTCAGCTGGAGTCTTCAAGGGGTAGGCTCATGCTTCTCTGGCTAGATTTCTTGGGGACAAGTAATGATCAGAGATCTGTCCATCCTACTGTTCATAAGCTTTTAGCCAGGTTGTGCACAGCAGGGTTCAATAGGATTTTCTGTCATCATCATTATCATCATTGTAGTGAAAATTGTGATTATCTCTTAAGCATCCATTTTTATAAAAGCTCTAATTTTTATTCAGATGAACACCTCTTTTACTCAAGGAAGAAGACTGAATCCTTGTACATGGTTCTGTATTTTTATTAGTAAAACCACATTTCTTGGCCATGATTGGTTTAAGGCTGGGCACATGATCTCATTTGGACCAATGTAATATGAACAGACGTTTTCCTGGAGTTTCTGGTCCCATACTTCATTTTCTTCTCAGAGAGCTTTTCATAGTAACCTTCTTCCCCTGTCTTTTGATGTGGTCCAAAGAAGCATGGGTCTTTGGTAGTTGTTAGCAGCCATCTTGAAACCAGGAAATATAATCCACCTTGGTGTGAAATCAACACCATGGGGAACGGAAGAATGATGGAGACCATTACATGGGTGAGCTACTAAGCCAATCCCATACACCCCTATGTCAAGACCTTCATTATTCATTCATATATCATCTTGTAGTAAAAAAACACTTTAAGTTAATATTTTTATTATTATTATCTACAACTCCAGGCATCTCAAATGATAGAGGATTTGACACTTGAAAGGGAGGCATTGTTAATAAGAAACCCTGAAGTATGAACTTGGCTGAGTTGGCATGAAGGGCATGTATAGGACACCAGTTGGTTAATCAGCTGCCCATACACCTTGGGAAAGAGACCACCAAGGCATCAGTGAACTTGATAGAGAAAATGGGGTGTTAGTACATGGATATGAAGATCCTATAAGAAAGAAACATTTTGGCCCAGATGGCCTTCCTGCACACAGAAAGAGAACAAAATACATCTTCGTTCTAAGAGACCAGTGTAGGAAAGAATATCCCCCTATTTAACCCAATTTGAGTTGAGTTTTACTTTTTTTTTTTTTGCGGTACCGGGGATTGAACCCAGGGGCATTCTACCTCCGCGCTACGCCCCCGGCCCTATTTTTTATGCTTTATTTTGAAACCGGGTCTCACGAAGTTGCAGAGGGCCTCATTAAGGAGAAAGAGAGAGAGAGAGACAGGGAGAGAGAGAGAGAGAGAGAAAGAGAGAGAGAGAGAGAGCTGAGGCTGGCCGCGAACCCGGATCCTCCGGTCTCTGCCTCCCAAAGTACTGGGATTACAAGCGTGCGCCACCACGCCCGGCTGAGTTTTACTTTTCATACAACAGATCCCATACTAACCATAGCAATCATTAAAGTATCGTGTGCTTCCTGCTATCTGAGAACTCACAAAGCAAGTATTTCCTCACATTTCTGTTTACCCCAAATGCCTTACCACTGAAGCATTCATCCCTTGAAGGCAGAGCTGTGGAGATGTATCTCAGTATCCCTGGCAGCCAGGATAATGTCTGGCACATACCAGGTGTACATATATGCTTGCCAAATGAATAACCTCTGCTGAAAGGCGCTAAAGCAGAGGTTGGTAGTTAAAATGAGGGGGTGGTTCATTCATTCAACCAATGCTAGTGAACATCTTGCATGTGAAAATTTTCAAGGCAGATTGTTTTCCATGGAACTATCCCTTTGGTGAATTTGCTTTGTTTTCCTTATTTATTATTATTATTTTTTATTTCTTTTGCAAAATCATACTTATGAAGGGTCACAGAACTTCCTTCCCACCATTCTCTCAATACTTTTTGGTATTAAAACAAGAGACAGGCACACCTCAGAAGACATCCCCACTTTACCTAATGGACCCAGATATCGGATTCACCTACAGTGCCTCTTGGAAGAAACTTTACAAAATGCAACCACTTTCTCCATAGTCATCCACACCAAGTGCAGGGATCTACTTAGAATTGCAAATGCTTTTGGAGAAAATCATATTGAGTGGCAGTCATGGGAGTCTGCTGCTTTTATTTCTTTTCAAGAAAGAACCTCTTTGAGGAGTGTGGGTAGCTGGCAGATTCAGAAATTTGAGATCTTCCTTTTTCTCTTCACAGGAGTCAGACCTGTATCACAGTCAGAAGGTTCTCTCTAATTTTCTTCTACTTTTTCTTTCTTTTATCTTTTTCAGGGTTTTCACCAAATGGGTGTGTTGCACATCTAATTCCATCTTAGTTCCTGCTTCTCAGAGGACTAAACTGATGCACTTTGCTAAACCGAATGGCTGGTTTGGCAAACCGCAGACTCTATTTCATACTCAGAGGAACTAGGAGCTGCCATCCTCATAGCTTATACCCAATGAAGGTGCTTTCTTGTGCAAACTCGAAGGAAGGAAGGAAACAACACACGATTGTGGACATCAGCTGAGGAAGGCAAGATGACAGCAGACAGGCATGGAAAAGAAGTTATGATACCAGCTCCCTTCTTATTAAATAAGGTAAATATTCAAAGAGTTTATTTGCTATGCTTTTTAACAAGTGATAAATATGCTGGGAAATCTTTGAGATAATAAAATCTTCAGGTTCCTTGGGTTTTGTTTCAGCACACATCCCTCCCTCCTTCCCTCTTTCCCTCCCTCCCTCCTCTCTCTCTCTCTCTCTCTCTCTCTCTCTCTCCTTCCTTCCTTCCTTCCTTCCTTCCTTCCTTCCTTCCTTCCTTCCTTCCTTCCTTCCTTCCTTTCTTTCTTTCTTTCTTTCTTTCTTTCTTTCTTTCTTTACCAGGGGCATTCTACCTCCAAGCTGCATTTTACCTCTGAGATACATCTAAGCTCTTTTTATTTTTTTTTTTTGTTTAAAAACTGGGTCTAAGTTGCTGAGAGTCTTGCTACACTACTGAGGCTTTCCTTGAAGATTCTCCTGTCTCAGCCTCCCAAGTACTAAGATTATAGGTGTATGCCAGTGCCCCCAGGTTTATTGACTCATTTCCTATTCTACTGCTTACTGTCACAGCCAGCTATGTGCCACAGAGAAATGAGGATCGTATGTAGATAATATGGATCTAGGATTTCAATGGGCTTTTGCTGTGAACTTAGGCAAGTGACTTAACTTCTCTGAGTTTGTTTTCTCATCTGGGAAAGTGGGATGATAATTGTGTCTTTATAGTGTTGTTAAGAAGATGACATAAGCAACATAGGCATGGAGGTGAAGCCAGTCGTGGGCGCAGGGTAGACACTCACAGGGTGGTATGATTTGGAGGAGGAGGAGGAGGAGCAGGCAGGAAGCTCTCTGCATGCTCCAGTTCTGCCATTTCAGAAGGGTAATGAGGAATCAGGGATAAAAGACACTTTATCTCACTCTATCTGTGGGTTCTGTGGCCAGTGGCCTCTTCCTTTAGGTCTCTGGGTTCTTTGGCCCACAATTAACTGCTTCTACCACAAATTCTATGCTTTCTCCTTATTTTAGGAGAACTATTATAAACATTTCATCATATACTTGGAGGCTAACATAGAATGGGGCTCAGATTTTGGAGTTAAAGATAATCCAGTCTAGCATGCTGCACAGGACATCTGTAGAGGAAGAAACTGAGGCGCAGGCTGGGGTCTTGGTAGAGCTGGGGTCTTGGCAGAGCTGGGGTCTTGGCAGAGCTGGGGTCTTGGCAGAGCTGGGAGGACTCCTGGTCACCTTGTCCCAGGGCAGTGTGGTGCTTCCTCACATGCGCCAGCACCACTTGGAGTTGGACTGCTTCTTTTAGATGGCTTGTATCTGGCTGGTTTGAACAGGAGCCCTGCTTTCCTGGGGCCCTGTGTCCTACTCCTCCAAAGGCTTTGTGGTTTCCTTCACAGCATGAATTGCTCCATGCTATTTAATGCTCTTTCAACACTTGGTGTATTGACCTCTCATGACCCACAGTGCCTCTGTCTTTCCTGCTCTCCATGGCTAAGGCCATCTTCTGCTCAGATCAGTATCCCAGTGATCTGTACAGTGCCTGGTACAGGTCAGGCTGTGGCTTGCCCACTTGCCAAACTTACTGACTTTCTAGATTTTATAATCATGGGTATTCTGTATCGGGCAGCAGCAGTGAGGATAGGGGCAAAGTATAGGCATGCTGCTTCCTTCCTTATTTTAGAAAGGCTTTCTAGTTGTATATGCACTACTAAGACTTTTAGCCCGGAGGAATGAGAGGCAGGGATCATAGTGGTCAAGAACATGGACTTCAGAGTTAATTTTCCAGAGTTTTCAGCCTAATTCTACATACTTGCCATGTGACCTTGGGCAGGTTACTTAATTTCTATGTGTTCTTCTCAGGGAGAGAATCTGGAGCCACTCACGATTCAGGCAACTGGGACGTAAGCAGGTGTTTCTGTTGACATGCATATAGATGCATGCGTGTATGTAGACTTGCATATGTATATATGGCTGCGCATTTCTATGTAGGCTGGCACCTACAGTTCTCTTACATTGTCACTTCAAAGTTGTTTGGTGAGTTGGGGGACATCGATCATTCATTCAATGAATAAACATGTAGTAGGCACCTAGAAGGTGGCAGACCCCATTAGGAGCTGAGGAAAGGGCTATGAATTAAACATGTTCCCTCACTTTAAGGCACAGTCTATCACCAGTGAATAACTGTGATGCTGTGTGTTAAGGACATGAGCAGAGTCCTTTGGAAGCTCAGAGGAAGGAGTGAGCAATTCCCTGGGGAGAGTGGAGGGAGGGCACGACAGGTGAGGGCTTGGGTTGTATCCTGAAGACAGGAGATGTGTGTAGGGAGAGACCTGGGAGGATACTTCAGGTGGAGAGATGCAGAAGAACAAGGATGGGGCTGGTTGAGAGGGCAGGTAGTGTAGGTAATTGGGGAATTCCTTGGGATTCATGTGATTTTTTTTTTTCCCCAAATGATTGCTAAGCTGTTAGGACATAAATACTTGCTCTGTTGTCTGTACCTAACTACTTAATAAAGGGAACAGATTTTTCTTTTACCTTAGGGTTGCCATGAAATTATTAGTGAGTTGTTAAGTGTGTCATAAACTGAGGAAATGTGGGAAATTATATTCTAGGCACAAGCATGATGATATTTCCCATTTTTTTCTCTAAGGAAGGGTTGCTCTCAGCTATAATCTCATGTAGTGTGAAGAGTGTAACGATTTTACCTTTGACCAAAAAAATCACAGGTGATCATAGCTGTTTGTACACACACACACACACACACACACACACACACGCAGAATAATTTGGCCACAATGACACCTTCAGAGGGTAATTAGCTTTGAGAAATGGAAATGATTAAAAATCAATTAAGATATCATTTCTAGAGAAATGGAGGGAATCGGGATGAGCCATTTCCAGGGAGGAGTGGCGTCCTCAGGAACATAGCCCCCCTCAAGGAGGAGACCTCCAGCTCTCCTGGCCACTGGGCGAGCTGAACTTAGGGGTGGATGATGAGCACCTGCAGGAATCCCAGGGTGCTCACATTTGCCAGGCTTTCTCACCTTTGCAGTCTCACTGTCTTCCCTAATGGGTCCACAGTGTTTCTCCAGAATAAGATTACATCCTCCTGGCTTTGTGCTGAGTTCTCTCCATTCTGATTGCTGCCAATATGCCCAGCCTTCCTCCACTCTATAAAACCACCCTGCAGCTCCTTAAGACTCTGCACAACTCTCCCTCTTGCTACTTGTGTTTTATGTCAAATGCCTTTGAAATTGCTGCCATTTTTGCTGTCAGAAACTTACTCTAGATCCCATATGAAGTGTCTTTGAAAACCTCGCATGGGGAAAGCGTGGTTAATGGGTACCATTAGCATCACCTACTAGAACATGTTTCCCTCTGCTTTTGGGGTGATGCATGACCTCACTTGCTCACCTAGTCTGCCCATTCTGTATTTATAGCTCTGGGTGATCACCTCTTAAATGGAAGTCTTGATCAAGAATTCCACTTCATGGGCCAACCCAATACTTGAGAGATCCATGCATACCCACGTTTACAGTAGCGCCGCTCACAATAGCCAAGTTAGGGAGTCAGCTGAGGTGTCTTTCAACAGATAAATAGATAAAGAAAATGTGATAGATACACATGATGGTGTTTGATTCAGTCATAAATAATAATTAAATTATTCAATTTGCAGGGAAAAAATGGATGGTCTGAAGAGCATCATGTTAAACAAAATAAGGCCAGACTCAAAAAGTCAAGCGTCATGTGTTTTCTCTCATATGTGGAAACTAGAGTGTAAAAAAACAGAAAAAGAAAATAAATGATGTTCATTTTACAGTCCTACCAGCAAGGCAAGAGGGCTCTGATTTCTCTACATCCTCAACAATACTTGCTCTTATCTGTCATATTGTCACCGTCCCAGCAGGTGTGGCGTGGTATCTCATCATGGTTTGGATTTGCATCCCATAATGGCTACTGATGTTGGACATCTTTTCATGTGCTTATTGACCCCATCTATCTATCTATCTATCTATCTATCTATCATCTATCTATCTATCTATCTATCTATTTATCTATCTATCTATCATCTATCTATCATCTATCTATTTAATCTATCTATCTAGCTATCATCTATCTTCTATCATCTATCTAGCTATCATCTATCTATCTATCTTCTTTGGAGAAATGTCTACTGATGGCCGGGCACGGTGGCACACGCTTGTAATCCCAGTACTCTGGGAGGTGGAGACCGGAGGATCCAGGTTCGTGGCCAGCCTCAGCTCTCTCTCTCTCTCTCTCTTCCTGTCTCTCTCTCTCTCTCTCTCTCTCTCTCTCTCTACCTAGTGAGGCCCTCCGCAACTTCATGAGACCCGGTTTCAAAATAAAGTAAAAAAAATAGGGCCGGGGGTGTAGCACGGAGGTAGAACACCCCTGGGTTCAATCCCCAGTACAGCAAAAAAAAAAAAAAAAAAAAATGTCTACTGAGACAATATACCAATTCAAAATCTTCTTTATTGTTGTTTATTTGCAAGAGCTCCAGTTTGATCTTGGTCATCCCTTCCTGAGTGCTCATCATGTGGACTTTGAGCCCCACCATCAGATGTGAAGACCACAGCCCCCATGGAGACTATTCGACTACCTCCTACCATTGTGTAAGCCATTTCCCTGTACAAATCCACATCGATCCTGCTGGTTCTACTTCTCTGGTTGTCTCAGCCCCACCTCCGAATCTCAGGTTCCACCATTGTCCACACATAGCTCCGCTCCAGCTCAGCTGTGCCCACAGGCATCCTGTTTATTACTTTATGCCTTTGTGCTTGTTTGTTTCTTCCATAGCATGATTTTTTCTGTTTTTTTCCCACTTAATATTTTGCCCATCCTTTGAAACAACCCCATATTTCTTGTCATCCTTAGAAACTTTTTTAATGCCAGTTTTCCTCTTTGAACCTTATACTATGGCTTAACTCCTTAAAAATAAGCTTTCTTTCCTGTAACCTCACAGGGTGGTTGAAAGGAACAGTGTTAAGTACACCTATAAAATATTCTCATTGAATATCTGGCACATGGCAGGTGCCGACTGATGGCTAATTCGATTTATTTTCTATCCCCAGAGCATGCGAAGAGCTCTGTAAATAGTGCTCTACTTTTCTCTGATTTGTAGATCTGAAAATGAGGACAGGAGGCTCAGATGATTCATGTGTCTATGCATTTCCCTCTTTTCTGTGGCTTTCAGATTCTTCTGGGACAATTTAGCCTTTGTGTTCTGGGTTCTAATGGTGGGCAGACACGCCCTTTCTGTCAAGGCCTATATTTGAGAGATGATGGTACTGACGACTTCCAGCCATGACATGTTTCCTTTTATCCCATCAAATAATTTGAGGGGGCTGTGGATTCAATAAATGGCAATGGATCTAATTAATAGCATTGGATCTAATTTATAGCAGTGTCTCATGTTTGCATCATGCTTTGGAGTTTTCAAAGTGGTTTTTCTCCTTGGCTCCTCATGGCAAGCCTTGCTGTGAGACGGGCAGGGCGGGTGAGGACATTCTGCTGGTGATGACGCTGGGGCACAGGTGGCGTCAGTGATACAGCTAAAGGTCACAGTGAGAAATCCTAGAACTCGCAGATCTTGACCCCCAAGTTAGCACCCTTTTCTCTGTACTTCCCAACAAGCGAAGAGAAAAGATTGGGCTATAGCTCTATTGCCAAGCCCAGTTGATTAGTGTTTATTAGTTAATCCTGAGCCTGTCCCTGTTTGATCCCTGCGGGGTGGGGAGCGTGGTGGAAGCTGCTTTGCTTTATCTGACCCCAGCCATCTCTCACCTCTGCACTGTCGCTTTCTGAAACTCACAGTGCTGATCACATGGGTCAGAGAGGAGAAACAGGTCGTGTTTGAGGGTTGCTTTATTTTTATTACATAGAGGACCACCTTAAAACTTAGTGACTCAAAGCAGCAATTTGGTTTTCTTCTGATTCTGTGGATCGGCTGGTCAGTCTCTCTGCGGGCTTCCACGGGGCTCACACAGTGACCACCTTCAGCTGGAGGGTCAGCTGGGCTGGGAGACACAAGATGGCGTCATTCTCAAGTCTGGCACCTGGTGTAGGTTGTCCTCAGTATGCCCTGGTTCATCTCCATGCCGGCTCTCACCTCTGTATGCTAGCCTGGTGGTCTACATGGTGGTCTCAGGACAGTGCCCCAAGATCACAAAAGCCCAAAATGCCAGGCCTATTGAGACTTAGGCTGGGATCATGCACAGCATCACTTCTACCAACTTTAAAAAAATAGGTGTGTGGCCGGGCGTGGTGGCACAGGCTTGTAATCCCAGTACTTTGGGAGGCGGAGACCGGAGGATCCGCGTTCGCGGCCAGCCTCAGCTCGCTCTCTCTCACTCTCTCTCTCTCTCTCTCTCTCTCTCTGTACTTAGTGAGGCCCTCTGCAACTTCGTGAGACCCGGTTTCAAAATAAAGTATAAAAAAATAGGGCCGGGGGTGTAGCGCGGAGGTAGAACGCCCCTGCGTTCAATCCCCGGTACTGCAAAAAAAAAAAAATTAGGTGTGTGTGTGTGTGCATTGTAATTGTACATGATAGTGAGATTCACAGTGACACATTCTTTTTTGTTATTGCTTGTTTTGTTTTTCTTTTATTGGTGCATTGTAGTCTCACATCACGATGTAGTTCAGAGTGATAGGGACACACATGCACACAGCACTTGGTGAACTTCTCCCCAGCCCCCTCCCCACTCCCTGCCCTTCTTTTTACATGCTATTGAGATTGGCATTGATAATTTCATATATGTACATAACATCAAACAATGATACATTCTTATATGCACATAACATTCTTCGGTCTGTTTCCTTCCCCACACCTTCTCTTTCTCTCTCCTCCTCCCTCCCCAAGCATGATAGTGAGATACTTCTGTCGGTAAAAGCCATCAAGGCTGGCCTGTCTCAAGTGTGAGGAAGATGGACTCCACCTTTTTTGTTTTGTTTTGTTTTTGGTACTGTGGATGGAACCCAGGGGCCTTCTACCTCCGCACAATACCCCCAGCCCTATTTCATTTTTTATTTGGAAACAGGGTCTCACTAAGTTGCTGAGAGCCTCACAAGTTGCTGAGGCTGACTTCAAACCTGCAATCCTCCTGTCTAAGCCTCCCAAATATTGGGATTACAGGTGTGTGCCACCATGCCTGGCTAGACTCTACCTCTTGATGGAAGAAACTTCATATTCATATTGCAAAGAAGTACAGGACAAATTGTTGGGGCTGCCTTTGGAAACAATGGCGTGCAAAATCATTGTGGATGAAATGAGTTAGTGGTAGTGGGCGTGGCTTTCTTGCTCTTCTGCATCAGTAGTCTTGGTTAGGGCCCATCTTCACGTGAGAAGAGCCTTGATATTCTTACCCCCATGGCCTCTCTTTCTCTGCCCTTTACCTGGCAGACACATAAGACCACTGCCTCAACCCACTTGGACAGCTGTGGACAACTTGACCCTGGGCATGGAATACATTCTCTTGGGGACTCTCTGGTATATTGGTTACCTGTTGTTCTTTCCCAGTGACATGTTTAGATGTGAAACCACATTTCCAAAACTGTATTCATAGTCTGACTCAGTAAGGTTAATGCTGTTCTCTGTTTCGTGGTTTGAGGCAAAGACTCATCTTTTTTTTTTGCGGTACCAGGGATTGAACCCAGGGGCGTTCTACCTCCGCGCTATACCCCCGGCCCTATTTTTTCTTATACTTTATTTTGAAACCGGGTCTCACAATGTTGTGGAGGGCCTCACTAGGTAGAGGGAGAGAGAGAGAGAGAGAGAGAGAGAGAGCTGAGGCTGGCCGTGAACCCGGATCCTCCAGTCTCCACCTCCCAAAGTACTGGGATTACAAGCGTGTGCCACCACGCCCGGCTAAATCAATCTTTTTATTTTTGCGGTACCAGGGATTGAACCCAGGGGCGTTCTACCTCTGTGCTACACCCCTGGC
>PVJS01053720.1:0-13200 GCA_004027185.1 Glis glis
CCCAGCCCTATTTTTTGTTCTTTATTTTGAAACAGGGTCTCACTAAGTTGTGGAGGGCCTCACTAAGTAGCTGAGGCTGGCCGCGAACCTGCGATCCTCCTGTCTCAGCCTCCCAAGTACTGGGATTACAAGCATGTGCCACTACACCCGGTTTATTCTTTATTTTCGAAACAGGGTCTCAGTAAGTTGCAGAGGGCCTCACTAAGTAGCTGAGGCTGGCCTCAAACACGGATCCTCTGGTCTCAGCCTCCCAAGTACTGGGATTACAAGTGTGCGCCACCACGCCCGGCTGAGAATCTGGATCTGAAGAAGGTCAAAGAATTTTTTTTTTTTTGGTGTGTGTGTCACTGGGGATTGAACCCAGGGGCATTCTACCTCTGAGCTACACCTCCAGTCCTCTTTTTTATTCTCTATTTTGAAATAGGGTCTCACCAAATTCTGAGAGCCTCACTAAGTAGCTTGAGGCTGGCCTCGAACCTGCGATCCTCCTATCTCAGCCGCCCAAGTACTGGGATTACATGTGTGCGCCACCATGCCCGGCATCCCTAGCCCTTTTTATTTTAGTTTAGTTTATTTTGGTACTGGGGAATCCAGGGGTATTCTACCTCTGAGCTACACTCCCAGCCCTATTTTACTATTTAGTTTGAAACAGAGTCTCACTAAATTGCTGAGGCTGGTATCGAACCTGTGATCCTCCTATCTCAGCCTCCCAAGTACTGGGATTATAAGGGTACTCCACCACGCCCAACTTTATTTATTTTTTAAACAGGATCTCTCTAAGTTGCTGAGGCTGGCCTTGAACTGGCAATCCTCCTGTCTCAGCCTCCCAAGTACTGGGATTACAGGCTTGTGTCACCACACCTGGCTCCGGCTCCTTTGATTTATTTTTCTTTTCTTTTCTTTTCTTTTCTTTTCTTTTCTTTTCTTTTCTTTTCTTTTCTTCTCTTCTCTTCTCTTCTCTTCTTTTCTTTTCTTTTTCCTTCCTTCCTTCCTTCCTTCCTTCCTTCCTTCCTTCTTTCTTTTTTTGCGGTACTGGAGATTGAACCCAGGGGCGTTCTACCTCTGAGCTACACCCCCGGCCCTATTTTTTATACTTTATTTTTAAACAGGGTCTCACAAAGTTGCAGAGGGCCTCACTAAGTAGCTGAGGCTGGCCATGAACCCGGATCTTCCGGTCTCTGCCTCTCAAGTACTGGGATTACAAGCATGCGCCACCACACCCGGCTATTTATTTATTTATTTTTGTAGTACTGGAGATTGAACCCTGGGGCATTCTACCTCCGAGTTACACCCCTAGCCCTATTTTTTATTTTTATTTTTTAAGAGTCTTGCCAGAGGCCAGGCGTGGTGGCGCACGCTTGTAATCCCAGTACTTGGGAGGCTGAGACCGGAGGATCTGGGTTTGTGGCCAGCCTCAGCTGCTTAGTGAAGCCCTCTGCAACTTCGTGAGACCCGGTTAAAATAGGGCCAGGGGTGTAGCTCAGAGGTAGAATGCCCCTGGGTTCAATCCCCGGTACCGCAAAAAAAAAAAAAAAGTCTTGCCAGGTTGATGAGCGTCTCACTATTTGCTGAGGCTGTCCTCGAACCTGTGATCCTCCTGTCTCAGCCTCCGCAGTACTGAGCTTACAGGTGTGCACTGCCACACCTGGCCTAAAGCTAGGGCTTTAATAGGTTTCACTGTAATAACCCATTTAGTCTTCACAACCACCCTACAGAGCAGGCACTACTGTTATCTTCATTTTCCAAAGGCTAAATCAACTGAAGCTCAGAGAAGCCAAGTTCTTGCCCAAAGTTCACAGCTCGCAAAGTGGGGAGCAGAGCATGGAGCCCAGGCTGCCTGACTGGGACACTGTGTGGGGTTACACAGCTATCGTCCTGGCTGTCTTCAACCGCCCACCCCAGAGTGGCCTCCCACACATATGCTCCTGTCTGAGGACCCACCTTCCTGCGGCCGGTCTCAGGCACTCTGGGAAGAGTCTGTGGCTCTTATTTCACATGATGACAGTCCCGAGCTCTGAGTCTGGGGCCTGGGGACAACCCGTGGGTGATCCCTGCCCACCTCTGGGAATAGCCTGGCTCCACCAAGAGGCCACGTTAGGGATTCATTTTATCCTAACCCGGTTGTCTCCACTGTATGGGTGAGGCTAGGAGAGAACTGAGGCTCAGAGACGGGGAGTAACTTGCCTAGTCACATAGCAAGGATGAGACAGGGCTGGGATTCAAACCCAGGAAGTCAGAATCCAGAGCTGGGCCAGGGATTCAAGGTGCAGGTGCCTTTGGTGATGAAGCTGTGGTTTCTGGGGCCAGAGCAGGAGCAAGCTACAGGCCACGCCCCCAGTCCTCTGGCCAGCTGCCCTCTCCTGTAGGCCCCACAGTCCCCCTCCAGAGGATGCTTCAGGTTCCCTGCTGATCTCCCAGCCCCCCTTCCCAGCCTCAGATGGGAAAACAGGCCAGACAGGTCACCGTCACCCAGGATGTGAGAAACAGCTGTGAGGTGGCCTCTGGCCCCTCAGAGCTTGGTGTCCACCTCCTGGAGGGGAACCTCCGCTGACTCCTCCTCTGGGTGTGGACTTTGGGGTCGGTGCAATTTTCTTCCCCTTTGGCTCGCTGGCTGCTAGGGACGGTGTGGTCCATCCGTCTGTCCATCTGTACACCCTCGCTGGGCGCCTGCTGCAGGCCAGCCTTTTCTAGCCGCTGCACTGGCCCTCACCTACCCAGACAAGAAAAGTTGAGGGTGGTGGTCAGAGAGAGACGTGGGAGAGCCCGTGGTTGTTGTGGCATCTGTGGGATGACCCGCCTCCCGTCACACCCCCAGTGGCCTCTCTGCACCCTCACAACAGCCAGGTTACAGAGGAAGAAACTGAGGCCTGGGAGCTGCAGTGACTTGCAGGGCGCTGCTGGGACCCATCTTGCCTAGCTCAGAGCCGTGTTCTTGCCACTTCTTGACCCTCCAAGGAAGAGGCAGCTTTGAAGGCTTTAGTACCTACCGTCCACCTGAGGGGCTGTGCTATTACTCCTCAGATCCCAGAGAGGGGACACAAAGCAGGAAGTCACTGCTCCACTGTTTTTTGTTTGTTTGTGGTGCTGGGAATCTAGCCCAGGGGCATTCTACCTCCAAGCTACACCCCCAGCTGTATTTTATTTCTTTATTTGGAAACAGGGTCTTGCTAAATTGCTGACAACCTCACTAAGTTGCTGAGGCTGGCTTTAAACCTACAATCCTCCTGTCTCAGCCTTCCAAGGACCAGGATGACAGGTGTACACCACCACACCTGGTTTGCTCTGCTATTTCCAATAGTGGGCTGAGCCCTCTGCTGGGCCAGGAGGCTTCTTTTTTCTGTGTGTGTGGTACTAGGGATTGAACCCAAGGTGTGTTCTACCTCCAACCTACACCCCCAGCCCTATTTTTTCTTTTTATTTATTTATTTGTTTATTTATTTTGGTGCTGGGGATTGGACCCAGGGGCATTCTACCTCTGAGCTACACTCCCAGCCTGATTTTTTTTGTGTGTGTGTGGTTGGGAATTGAGCCCAGGGGCATTCTACCTCCGAGCTATGTCCCCAGACCTATTTTATTTTTATTGGGAAATATGGTTTCACCAGGTTGATGAGTCTCACTACTTGCTGAGGCTGTCCTTGAACCTGTGATCTTCCTCTCTCAGCCTCCCAAGTACTGGGATTACAAGTGTGTGCCACCACACCTGGCATTTATTTATTTATTTATTTATTTATTTTACTGGGAGTGGAACCCAGGGGCCTTCTACCTCTGGGCTATACCCCCAGTCCTATTTTATTTTTTATTTGGAAACAGAGTCTTGCTATGTTGCTGAGGCTGTCCTCGAACCTTCAATCCTCCTGTCTCAGCCTCCTAAGTACTGGGATTACAAGTGTGTGCCACCTGGCCCGGGTGCCTGGCTTATTTTTTATTTTGAAACAGGGTCTTGCTAGGTTGCTGAGGCTATCCTCAAACCAGCAATCCTCCTGTCTCAGCCACCCAAGTACTAGGATTATAAAACGGGCATGGTGGCGCATGTTTGTAATCCCAGTACTTGGGAGGCTGAGATAGGAGGATTGCAGGTTTGAGGACAGTCTCAGCAAGTAGTGAGACTCTCATCAACTTAGCGAGACACTGTTTCAAAATAAAAATAAAAAATAGGGTTGGGAGTGTAGCTTGGATGTAGAATGCCCCTAGGTTCAATCTCTAGTAACACACACACACACACACACACACACACACACACACACAAACCCAAGTACTAGGATTATAAGTGTGGGTCACTATACCCGGCTCCCCATTTTTTATTTATTTATTTATTTATATATATTTTTGTGTCTGCGCATTTCGAGAAGCCTGTGGGGAGGGCGAGGTAAGGCCCGCCCTGCCCTCCAGCAGCTCTGGGTCCAGTGAGGAAGGGGCGAGTGGCCCGCGGTTCAGTGGCAGCACTCGGTGCTCATGAGGCTCTCAGTGTAAGGAGGCTGAGGAGGCCTGGGGCGTGGGGGGCGGATTTGGCTGGATGGAGAGAGGAAAGTAAGGACACTCAGATGGAGGGACAGCAAAAGCCAAAGCATGGGGCTCGAGGCCCGTGGATGTCAGGGCAGCAGGTGGTTCTGTGGGGCTGGCTGAGGTTTGATGGGCTGGAAGGTGTGGTTCAGGAGCTTGCCTCCTAGAACCAGCCCCTGAAAAGAAAGCAACTGGTGTGTGTGTGTGTGTGTGTGTGTGTGTGTGTGTGTAGTGTTGGTTGGGGATCAAACCAGAGCCTTGTGCATGCTAGGAAAGTGCTTTACCACTGAGCTACCACCAGCCCTGGGAAATTATATTTATATTTATTTTTATTTATTTATTTATTTTTTGTGGTACTAGGGATTGAAGTCAGGGGAAGTCTACCTCTGAGCTACACCCCCAGCCCTATTTTTTTTATTTTGAAACAGGGTCTTACTAAGTTGCAGAGGCCCTCGCTAAGTTGCTGAGGCTGGCTGCGAACCTGTGATCCTCCTGTCTCAGCCTCCCAAATACCAGGATTACAGGTGTGCACCACCACGCCCAGCTGTATATCTCCTAATTTATTTTTATTTTATTTTATTTATTTTTTTGTGGTACCGGGGATTGAACCCAGGGGCGTTCTACCTCCGAGCTACACCCCCAGCCCTATTTCTTATCCTTTTTTTTTTTGCAGTACCTGGGTTTGAACCCAGGGGCATTCTACCTCCGAGCTACGCCCCCAGCCCTATTTTTTATCCTTTATTTTGAAACCGGGTCTCACGAAGTTGTGGAGGGCCTCACTAAATAGCTGAGGCTGGCCACGAACCCAGATCCTCCGGTCTCCACCTCCCAAGTACTGGGATTACAAGCGTGCGCCACCACGCCTGGCTTATATCTCCTAATTTATTTATTTATTTATTTATTTATTTATTTATTTATTTATTTATTTTTGTGGTACTGGGGATTGAACGCAGGGGCGTTCTACCTCCGCGCTACACACCTGGACCTATTTTTTTATACTTTATTTTGAAACTGGGTCTCACGAAGTTGCGGAGGGCCTCACTAGGTAGAGAGAGAGAGAGAGAGAGAGAGAGAGAGAGAAAGAGAGACAGAGAGAGAGCTGAGGCTGGCCACGAACCCAGATCCTCCGGTCTCCGCCTCCCAAAGTACCTGGATTACAAGCGTGCGCCACCACACCCGGCTCTAATTTAGAATAATAAAATAGCTGGTTTTTACTTGAAATTACATCAGATGCATTTTTTGTGTGCCTTTAAATAGTGTCTGAAAACCAGACCTCTTTTTTTTTTTTTTGGTACTGGGGATTGAACCCAGGGGCATTCTACCTCTGAGCTACATCCCAGCCCTATTTTATTTTTTATTTTGGAACAGGGTCTCACTAAGTTGCGGAGGGCCTCGCTAAGTTCCTGAGGCTGGCCACGAACCTGAAATCCTTCTGTGTCAGCCTCCCAAGTACTGGGATTACAAGTGTGCGCCACCATGCCCGGCTTGAAAACCAGACCTCTAAGTCCTTTGGAAAACTCCAGCTGGTGATAGTCCCTTGGCTATGGTGGCTGTTTCTCATGGCTGGGCTCGGAGATAGTTTCCACTTGTTTGCTATAATAAATAACGGTGTGATAAATATCCTCCATACATATGTAACTCCAGTCCACATTGCTGATTATTTTGGTTTTCGCTGAGAAATTCCTAGATATGAAGCTGGGCATGGTGGTGCACACCTGTAACCACAGTTTGGGAGGCTGAAATAGGAGGATGGCAGGTTCAAGGCCAGCCTCAACAACTTAGTGAGACCCTGTTTCAAAATAAAAAATAAAAAGGAGCCGGATGTGGTGGCACTCGCTTGTAATCCCAGTACTTGGGAGGTTGAGACAGGAGGATCACAGGTTCAAGACCAACCTCAGCGACTTGTGAGGCCCTCCGCAACTTAGTGAGACCCTGTTTCAAAATAAAGAATAAAAAATAGGACTGGTGGTATAGCTTGGAGGTAGAATGTCCCTGGGTTCAATCTCCAGTACCTCAAAACAAACAAACAAACAAACAAACAATAAATAAATAAATAAATGAGTAAATAAAAAGGAGCCAGGCGTGGTGGTGTACACCTGTAATCCCAGTACTTGTGAGGCTAAGACAGGAAGATCTCAGGTTTGAGACCAGCCTCAGCACCGTAGCGAGCCCCTGTTTCAACACAAAAAATAAAATAAGAGCTTGGTGTGATGGCACAGGCCTGTAATCCTAGTATTTGGGAGGCTGAGACAGGAGGATCACAGGTTCGTGGCCAGCCTCAGCTACTTAGTGAGGCCCTCTGCAACTTAGTGAGACCCTGTTTCAAAATAAAGAATAAATAAAAAGGAGGTTGGGAAGCCGGGTGTGGTGCACACACCTGCAATCTCAATACTTGGGAGGGTGAGACAGGAGGATCACAGGTTCAAGCTCAGTTACTTAGTGAGGTCCTCTGCAACTTAGTGAGACCCTGTTTCAAAATAAAGAATAAAAAATAGGGCTGGGGGTGTAGCTCAGAGGTAGAATGCCCCTGGGTTCAATCCCCAGTACTGCAAAATAAAATAAAATAAAACAAAACAAAAGAATAAAAAGGGCCGAGAGTGTCTCTCAGAGGTATAATGCCCCTGGGTTCAATCTCCAGTACCAAAAAATAAAACAATACAAGCCGGGGGTGGTGGCTCATGCTTGTAATCCCAGTACTTGGGAGGCTGAGACAGGAGGATCTGGGTTTGCGGCCAGCCTCAGCTACTTAGTGAGGCCCTCAGCAATTTAGTGAGACTCTGTTTCAAAATAAAGAATAAAACAATATGAGCCAGGCGTGGTGGCACACGCTTGTAATCCCAGTACTTGGGAGGCGGAGACCGGAGGATCTGGGTTCGCGGCCAGCCTCAGCTACTTAGTGAGGCCCTCGGCAATTTCGTGAGACCCGGTTTCAAAATAAAGGATAAAAAATAGGGCCAGGGGTGTAGCTCGGAGGTAGAATGCCCCTGGATTCAATCCCGGTACTGCAAAAAAATATATATATAAATAAATAAATAAAAATAAAAAATAGGACTGGGGGTGTAGCTCAGAGGTAGAATGCCCCTGGGTTCAATCCCCAGTTCTGCAAAACAAAATAGAGCTGGGGGTGTAGCCCAGAGGTAGAATGCCCCTGGGTTCAAGCCCCAATACAATAAGTAATAAATGCATGAATGAATGAATAAATAAATAAATAATAACAAAAAGGGCTGGGGATGTAGCTCAGAGATAGAATGCCCCTGGGTTCAATGGCCAGTACCAGAAAAACAAAACAATCCTAGCTGTGAAAATGGAGGAAGCCTGGCTCATCCCAAACATGCCTGGGTATCCAGGGGAGGGTGATGGGTTTCCCAGAGCCACATGTGCCCACCTGGGGACATCTTGGGGCACAGCTATAAGGAACGATTGGCATTTTCTACAGGTCTCATACGTCCCCAGCAGCCAGGCCTCCCTGTTCACAGTGTCGCAGCCACCACCCCTGCTCTGCACTGGCTGTCCTCATCTCTCCAGATTCTAGCACGGCCTTCTCTGAGAGCCTTCCCAGAGCCCCCGGTCAGGGACCCTGACCCCAAACCCTGCAGCTCACACCTGCGCTACCTCCATCACAGTCTCACTCTCTGGGTGACAAGTGTCCTTCCTTTTCTGTCTTCTCTGGCCCCTGAGGACAAGGCCAGGCTGAATTCATCTTTGAATCTCCAGTGCTAGGGGCAGAGCTGGCTCATTTTGGTTTCAGTAAATGTTGAGGAAGGAATGAAGAGTTGGACAAATGAATCAACAAATAAAATCAAGTTTGTGGGGGACAGGCTGAGGCTCAGACATCGGCACCAGGCCGCGGGATGGGGATGTGAGTGGTGCAGCGCAGGGCCCCCAAGCCAGAAGCAAGATGGCAGGGACAGCCAGACCTCCAGGGAAGGAGACTGGCAGCCAGGCGATCAGGTAGTACAATGCAGCGAGGGATGGGACTGAACTGGGGACTCGGGGACAGGAGACACTGAGTGCAGACAAAGACATTCTTGAAGACAGAAAAGTGTCATGGGCTCTGGAGTCCCTATCTAGATTCAAATCCTAATCCTGCTGTTTATGAGCTGTGTGACTCTGAGCTAGTGACTTAGCTTCTCTGTGCCTCAGCTTTTCCACCTCAAAATGAGGATAATCGATGTTAGTACCTCATACATCCGTTTACTTTTTTCACTCACCAAACATTCCTTTTTATTAATGTGCTTTTATTGTTGCATTATAGTCTCACATCATAATGTAAATCATGTTGACAGTGACATACATGCACACAGCACCTGGTGCCCCCCGCCTCCCCACCTCCCCCTTCCCAACACACAGTACTGAGATCGCTGTTGGTATATTCTCATATGTACACTTAGTCAATGGCAGTAATTCCATTAACCTCACTCCTCCCCTCCCCTTCCCTTAGACACCTCGCTGCCTCCCCGGAGGCTTCTTCTCCATTGTCTGGAGTCCCTCTGGTTTGCCAAACATTTCTGAATGTCAGTTCTGAGCCCAGGACGAGGAGCTGAGAGGGAGCTGACCACCTCGGTCGCACAGCCAGCAGGCCCTGTGGCTGAGATCAAACTGAGTTTGCCTGTCACAAGTTCTCCTCCTGATGCCCTGTTCTCACCCTCCCGGACGACCAGACGCCGCAGCACAGAGGAAATGCTTACTCTGCAGTAGCTGCTCTCATTGTCCTCGGACTGGAGTGTCATCAGCAGGTGGCCTTTAGTTGTGACCCCAGGCCTGTGCCCACCACCCACAAGGTCATGGAGAATGCCCTTACCCCTCCCAGTCTCCCTCTCTTTCTTTCTTTCTTTCTTTCTTTCTTTCTTTCTTTCTTTCTTCCTTCCTTCCTTCCTTCCTTCCTTCCTTCCTTCCCTCCCTCCCTCCCTCCCTCCCTCCCTCCTTCCCTTCTTTCTTTCTTTCTTTCTTTCTTTCTTTCCCTTCCTTCCTTCCTTCCTTCCTTCCTTCCTTCCTTCCCTCCCTCCCTCCCTCCCTCCTTCCCTCCTTTCTTTCTTTCTTTCTTTCTTTCTTTCTTTCTTTCTTTCTTTCTTTTTCTTTCTTTCTCTTTCGATACTGGGGATTCAACCCAGGGGCATTCTACCTCCAAGCTACATCCCTAGTCCTTTTTTTATAATTTATTTTGAAATAGGGTCATCCTGAGTTCCGAGGCTGGCCTTGAACCTGTGATCCTCCTATCTCAGTCTTCTGAGTACTGGGATTTGGGATTACAGGCTCAGTTTCTTTCTTTCTTTCTTTCTTTCTTTCTTTCTTTCTTTCTTTCTTCTTTCTTTCTTTTCTTTCTTTCTTTCTTTCTTTCTTTCTTTCTTTCTTTCTTTCTTTCTTTCTTTCTTTCGTGGTACTGGGGATTGAACACAGGGGCATTCTACCTCTAAGCTATACCCCCAGCCCTATTTTTATTTTTATTTTGAAACAGGGGTCTCACTAGGTTGATGAGAGTCTCACTATTTGCTGAGACTGTCCTTGAACCTGTGATCCTCCTGTCTCAGCCTCCCAAGTACTGGGATGACAAACATGCGCCACCACGCCCAGCTCAGGCTGAGTTTCTTTAGGGGAGCCAAGCATCCTGGCTTGTGGACTGAAAGGCTGCATGGGGACGCCTGCCCAGGCGGCGGTACAGAGTAGAAGTAAGTAGAAGGGTGGGCAGAGAGCCGTGCGACCCAACCCTAGACCAAAGACCATGAGGCCGAACCCTAGACCCGGTTACATCAATACTAGAGACTTCTACATGCTACAGAATTCTAGGCATGAAAGAGTGAGCCGGCCCCCATGTGTTGCTTATGGAAGAAGCTGAAATACTTATGTATAGTGAAAGGCAAGGCCCGGGACACTTTTGTGTGTGTGTGTGTGGTACTGGGGATTGAACCCAGGGGTATTCTACCTCTGTTATACCTCCAGTCCTATTTTATTTTTTTATTTTTATTTTATTTTATTTTATTTTTTTATTTTTATTTTCTCACTAAGTTGTGGAGGGTCTCACTTAGATGCCGAGGCTGGCCGTGAACCTGTGATCCTCCTGTCTCAGCCTCCCAAGTACTGGGATTACAAGTGTGCGCCACCACACCTGCTTCCATGGCACTTTTTTTGGGGGGTGGTACTGGGAATGGAACCCAGGGGCACTCTACCACTGAACTACATTCTTAGCCCTTTTTGTTTTTTGTTTTGAGACAGGGTCTAGCTAAGTTGCCCAGGCTGGCCTCAAACCTGAGATCCTCCTGCCTTAGCCTCCCAAGTAACTGGGATGACAGGCGTGTACCTCTGCACCCGGCTTGGTCCAGAACACTTTTTGGGGTGTGCTTCCAGTAGTGTCAGAGTAAACACACACACACACACACACACACACACACACACACACACACACACACGAGGGAAATGGGTGGCAGGGGAGAAAAGATGGGAAAAGCCCTGCTTTTCACTATCCTTTTATATGGTTTGAATTATGTTAACCCTTGGTTTTCAGTATCTGTCCAAAAATTCTTCCAGACTTCTATGTGTGGGGGGGAAATCCAAACAAAATTAAAACCCCAAAGTTATCAAGTAGGAAAAGGGCCTTGTTCAGGCCGGGCCCCCAGGAAGTGCTTCATGGGAGGCCTGCTCCTCTCTCACCTGCGACCTCAACCTCGCTGACTGAGTTCACAGGCACAGGTGGGCCAGGCCTCCTCTCCTGCGGTGTTCCTGGGGCTCAAGCTGGGATTACAACGGTGGGTGCCACACAGTACCCCATGCGAAGGCCTTGGGGGGATCCAGAGTACTTGCTCATTTCTCTGTCTGCAAGTCCAAACAGCCCTCTGGCTGGTTCTGAGGCCTATCCCACCTGGAAGACTGGCAGCGGCCCCGCCTTGCAGAGTAAAAGGTATAGGTCTTACAAACCTCCAGGCTAAGGGAACCTGCATGTGCTGCTATCACCCAATCCAGTTGTCTCTGGCCCTGGCCGTGGGGACTGGGAGCCTCAGCTGATTTAGCAAGAGGCTCTGGGAGCAGCCTGAGACCACCAAGCCAGCCCGACCGCTGCAGACCCTGGCTCCCTCGTCTCCCACCAGCCCCCCTGCCTTGAGCTCCCAGCCAGGCTCTTTGCTTTTTAAATTTTAAGTATTATATATATATATATATATATATATATATATATATATACTTCAGGAAAACATTCTCATTGTAATATCTCAAATATTCACAAAATGTAGTGGGTAAAAAAATCAAGTGATTCCCCTGCACCTCCCAAGCCCCATTCCCTTTGAACCGTTGCTCAACCGGTGGTGGGTGACATACACATTTTACCTAACCCCGTATCTACAGCTACACCTGCAGCATCTGTGTCTATGTCTGGGTCTGGGTCTGGGTCTAGGTCTAGGTATTTAGTTGTGTGTAGTGTTCAGGGTGCTTCTCATACAAATGGTGACATTCTCTATATTTGTTCTGCAAGATACCTTATTTTTCACTGAACAACATGTCACGGACATTTTTGTGTCCGTGACACATTTTCATAATGTGAGCTGGTCCCTCATTTCATTTCTTTCTATTTTTCTTTTTTTTTTTTTTGGCAGTGCTGAGAATAGTACCCAGGGGTACTCTACCACTGAACTACGGCCCCAGTCATTTTTACTTTTTATTTTGAGACAGGCCTCACTAAATTGCCCAGGCTGGCCTAGAATTTATGATCCTCCTGCCTCAGCCTTCCAAGTAGCTGGGATTACAGGCATACACTACTGTGCCTGGCCTGTCCATCGTTTCTTTTCCCAGTTTCTTATTTACTTTTTTGTGGTGCTGGGAACCAAAGCCAGGGCCTCACTCATGCTAAGATAAGCCCAGCCCTGCCCCGCCCCTGTTGATGAACATTTAAACCATTTCCATTGCTTTACTTCTAGAAACAGCCCTGGACAGGCCCCACTGGGCACTCAGGCAGTTTCTCTATGATAGGTGCCTGGCTAAACCTCCGACCTATACCCCCAGACTCCTACCACTTTTTTATTTTGTAACAGGGTCTTACTAAGTTACCGAGGGTCTTGCTAAGTTGCTGAGGCTGTCCTTAAACCCACTATCCTTCTATTTCAGCCTCCCAAGTACTGGGATTACAGGCATGTACTCCCTTTATTTATTTATTTTTTCTTTCTTTTTCTTGATACTGGGGATTGAACCCAGGGGCATTCTACCTCTGAGCTACACCCCCAGCCCTATTCTATTTATTTTATTTTATTTTGATACAGGGTCTTGCTAAGTTGCTGAGGACCTCGCTAAATTGCTGGGGGCTAGTCTCAAACCCTCAATCCTCCTGTCTTAGTCTCTCAAGTACTGGGATTATAGGCATGCACTGCCTTTCTTTTCTTTCCTTTCCTTCCTTCCTTCCTTCCTTCCTTTCTTACTTTCTTTCTTTCTTTCTTTCTTGTACTGGGGATTGAACCCAGGGGCATTCTACCTCTGAGCTACACCCCCAGCCCTATTTTTTATTCTTTATTTTGAAACAGGGTCTCACTAAATTGCGGAGGGCCTCACTAAGTAGCTGAGGCTGGCCGCGAACCTGCGATCCTCCTGTCTCAGCCTCCCAAGTACTGGGATTACAAGTGTGCGCCACCACTCCTGGCTCACCTCTATTTCTTTTTATTTTTGGTGGTACCGGGGATTGAACCCAGGGGCGTTCTACCTCTGCGCTACACCCCCGGCCCTATT